>CALNHX010003303.1:0-136788 GCA_940337035.1 Agriotes lineatus | reverse complement strand
TATAAGACTATATATAGCACTCTTCCTCTGTATACCGTGTCTGATGTGTATCTAGCTGTTGCATGAACAGAATGCAGAAAGCATCGCACAGAAAAGGAGCGCAGATTATAAATGGAAGTCGTTAAATATCCAGTATGAATGCTAATGCCGATATCCACAATAAACAACCGATGACGCTAGAACAGTGCGGTTTGAAACGGAAAAACGAAGGAAAATTTACGGCGATTACTGCCAGTTAATGCCACATTATTTCCTTAAGAAAACGCTCGTAAAGACGCGTGTTTATTCACATCGGGGCGGCCGCGGATGTACTTGTGTAAGGTGATACCCCAGCGACTGCATGGAAACTTTACACCACGGTCGCGAACGGCTGAAAGGGTTATTTAATGCGCCGGAGGATTTCATTAAATTTGGCCATTAAGTCGTAACTCGTCTGTGCGCGATCGAAGGAAGTGCTGGGAGCCACACCAATTCCAAACAGTCACGCCAATTTCAACCTACAAGTGAATGGGGTCCGTAAAGCCGGCGTAATTTTTAAGTAACACTCGAGCAGTCGTTAAACCACCTTTCATCTGACACTTACGTCCAAATAATGCACCTCGTTTATGGCCTGCGTTAGAACGGGCCGTAAACTGGAGTTCGCCGCGGGCCGCACGTCACGCTACCAATTGCAGCAAATATGGCGAAACAATAACGCCCGAGCATTAATTGCAGCGGCAGTTTAGATTAAGGGCATGCAAAATTCTTGGCAATTTCCGGACGTCATGGCAAGTGGAGTACAGAAACGTCTACAGATTCAATTAATGCGAACAATGGAGGCATTCCTGCTGCAAATGGCGGTTTCAAGAACAATTAATTGCATTGTATTATCTCTGCAATCCTTGCTCAGCTGTGGAAGAATGGCCGAGCAATTAGTTAGTAGACTAAATGAATTATGATTAGTCATTTCTTCTGAAAAATGGAGCCGAGTGATTGCAGTCTGGCTTACACTCAGCACTCAGCACACCCATTTCCTTCAAAACAGACTCTGCTGCATTTACCACTTGGCCACTAGTCACAACAAGATGAAAATTAAAGACGGTTCCAGGTTTCTTTTCACGTTGTGTGCTTATTTCTATAAGTGTAATGAAAAAAGCTACCTCAGATTCAGAATGATATTTTATAATGAATATAGCCGCTACTTTTTATTTAATTAATTAAAGCCCCCATACATAATAATAGTAATGGTGGAGCTTGGCCTGCAAGGCGGAAGGTCAGAGCTTCCGTATCCTCGCTATCACACCCGGCTGTCGCGTGTCAAATTCATGACACGTGGTGATGTGGTAAGCATCACGCATTAGACAAGCACATTATTACCCCTTATTCTTTCAAACGCAGGTTCCCAATTATTTAAAGCGACTGGGTAGGCCGCCCGCCAGGCATCGATCTGGGATTTGAACTCCAGACTTCCGCGCCGCAGTCCAATGCTCTAACTACCAAGCCACGCTGGCGCGGGCCCATACGTAAGGAAGATTAAATATTTATTCAATGATATTTTTTTATCTGACGTATTTTAAATATATTTAACTACCCAAATTGCGTGTTGAATTGTGAAGTATAAATTTATCTGAATAGTTCAATCGCTAAATATGTATTATGAATGGCTAGCTCAGTAAAATATGAAATAATATTCGTTAGTTTGACCAAATAGAGCCTTATTTACTTTAAGATAACCTCTGTTGCAATTGGATAAGAAATAAAACCACAAATTATAATGTATTTAATCAAGTAAAGAATATTTCTCCTTATTCATTAACTTTCATGAATTATTTCGATGTTTTAATATTTTAGTACCTGTTATTATGCATTCTCCATAGCAACAAACTGCAACACAATTCCAGCTACCTGCTCTCAACAATTTTGACAGCCTGTTCTACGACAGCCTAGCTACAGTCGTATGGCAACTGGGTACTGCAGAGAACTGGAAACTCCTGATGACCCGCTGATTCAGGTCAGCTGCAACAACATCCCCATTCGTTTCTTGACACCTTCTTCCATATAGAACAACTTTCAATGATCTAGGAAACCGATAAAGGTCGAGCTTAATTCTCTTCGACAGCTATGGCCACCGTATATCTATAGGCGAGTTCTGTAATAGTAGATGTCAACAAAACACCCTTATCGTTACTCTCTGGCTTCAATTAAACTTAAATAACTTTCAAAATCGGTTTTTATTTGGTACAGTTTTGAAAAAATCAGCCCCAACATATTTTCTTTATAGATGCTGAAAACCAATTGTCTAGTTACCTCACAAGTCAGTTTTCTGATCTAACTCAACACTGGATTCCATAATTAAATTTTCACAAATGTCACTATTTTGACACATATTACCTATTAATTCTCTATTTACAGTTCACATTTATCATTTTGGACCTCAGGTACCTTTTGTCTTTTATGTGATTTATTTTTTCACATTCTTTATGTGTTTCTTGTTTATACCAACATGCGTTGTGTGAATATTTTACCGTTATAAACGTATTGTATTTCCATATCAATTTTAGCATGTATCAAGACTGCTTTGTATTACTTTTAAATGCCACTTCACAGTAAACTGCATAATTAAATTATGTTTACATAATTATCATTAAATGTGCATTCTATTGATTTGAAAGCAATCTGTTAACATTCTTCTTTAATTGCAAGTCCATCAAATACTTTTATCTTGACTAGCCAAAACTTCCGTTTGTTTTAAGGATCAGCATCTCTCAGCTTATTTACGTTCGTCCATATTTAATTCCAACTGTAGCTTTGTTCTCGCATGCCGTCTGGCTGAGGCAATCTGCCCTTATCGTCGACGCCAGCGAGGCGTTTGTTTGACCTACAAATGGTCCCTAATGTGAAAATTTGCTGAACAGCGGTACGTCACTCCCTATACTTCCGTGCGTAAGCAGCACTTGCGCATATTCATTTGGCTTTAGAAATTCGGCCCGGGATTTTCATTCAGCGACGGGCCTTGAGATCGTTCACAAGGGTGGTCATTGTTTCCGGTGAGGCCGGCCTCGCCGCGCAGTAAGTTGAAGTCGAAATTGTAGAAATCCGTAAAGCTACATTGTTGCTATCGTCCAGCCCTGTGTAACGTGACGTGCTGGTGAACGTTTGGCCGAGGGTTTCTTTCTGTACCGTGGAACTAGGCACCTCCCAATCACGCGTAAAGCGGATTTTAAGTGAAAACCTCGCCTGTGTGCTAAACTTGCCATTGGAATGGAATCCCCAGTGTCGTACCAAAACTGCCTGTTGTACGGGCTTTTTCAATTAATCCGTCCTGGGGATGTAATGCCACTCACACCCGGTCGAATATCGCTCCTACGCAGTTTCCAGTTGTTCTTTCCCGCATTTCGTGGCAGTGGCTGCGACGCGACCTGCCGTTTGAGTTGGAATTCCGATTCCCTCCAAGAGGTATTTTGTCAAATAATAACATTTCTAACGCATATAAATTTACAGTGAAGGGATTTTTCAGTGTTGCCATGGTACGTAGAGCCATAGTTCGTTTAAATGTTGAGATGTTGAACAGAAATTACTGCTTTGAAGTTAAGTTTTAGCTTTTACCTTCAAGTTTTAATGTCGTTATGTAGTTTTGCGTTGTGAAATCAAGTAATCATTGTAGTTTAGACGTTGCGCAATTAACCTCACTAACATTTTTTCGAGTATTTCTAACTGTAACGAATAATTCTTTTAATGGCCATTGTCACTTACATATTTTTCTTCATCAATAGAGTTTTTTGTTAATTATTTGTGTTTTTCATTGAGGTCTGCATCTGTACTTTGTGTGTGTTTTTCCAATGTACAGTGATTCAGACAGCTGTAAGCTAATACAAGTGAAGGTAAGTTCAACTCAGATTTTCCCCGCTCAAGCACTGCCAAGCTAGAAGTAGAAAGGTGGGGCTTTTCCTTCCACTTTCAAAATGAGTCCACCTGTGTTGTTTTTCCCGGTTTTGTAAGAAAGTGGTGGCGCTATCATTTAACATCTGTATTTCGTTTACCTGATCGTAGACCTAATCTATGCAGACAAACCTTGTTACAGCCCATAGCAACGGGGTTAAGGTAACGGATTTGCGTAATTCTCCCGATTTTGTAATTTTTGTGTGGTAACAAACTGACGGTTTTGGTTATAGAGTATTTACGCTCTAACAAATTGGTTCTGTGTTGTTAATACCGGTTTAGGCTGTAACAGCGCCTTTTCAATGCCGATGAAAACGTGACTCAAGCACGCACAACACCCCTATATAAACGTAAGGTATGCCTACGTTTCTACATTTGTTACCTTTTCATCGACACCATTCGGGAGCAGTCCATCCACCATCGATCTCCGTGTACTTTATAACGAACCGATAATCAAATACGCCAATAGCGAAATGTGATGTAGTTGTAGCGGAGTCCACAAACCACCGATTGTCAAAGTCAATTATGTGTATTGCTTTACGAAAAGCTCTAATAAAAGTAAAAATTCGGGTACGACGGTTCTACTAAATGTGTCAAAATCAATTGCATGCTTTCATGTAAGAAATATCTTTAACGCCAGAATTGAGTAATGTCGTCACGCAACCAATGTAACGAACCTTCCAAACGTCTGTAAACAGAAGGCATTCCGTACCAACACAACGGGAACTCCATCTACCCTTTTTGCGTCATGGAAAAATTGCATGGGGCAAAAACGTATGAGCGTTCGTCTCGGACTGTATTCCAAAGGAAAGTGAGAGTCAACCCTGCTGGACAATAGGACCATAAACTACTGAAATTTGACTATGCAATTTCTATATTAGGAGTATTCTGATATGTTAAGCAAAACTACACTTTATTTAGATGTGATAGGCAAGGAGACACTAATGGAATTCAAAACGTTTAGTTTGTTTTAAACAGTGTGTCAGAATGAGTGAGGTCTTGTTTATAATCGCTTAAGCTTGTGCAAACATTTTTTCTGTTTTAAACTGATATTCTAATGCCAAAGGAATTTTAAATAACATTTTCGTTGCAGAATGTTGCAATGTGCCTTCTTTCCTTTATTGAATGTCTGGCGATAACAATTACGCAACAGAAACAATCTAACGCCGTATATATTGTAATGATAAACACAGGGGTATAAAAAACCAATATTAAAATGGGATTAAGGGATTACAATAGTTAAAAATAATCAGGATCAATTTAAATATGAACTGGGAAGATGAATAATTATAATGCAAAGAAAAGAAAATCTAATTTATAATTGAGTGGAATATGGCTATTTGAGAAACACCTGGATTCAAATATAATGTAATATTTTAAAATATAAGGTTTGAAGGGAATGACAAATACTTAATCGAAATAAATTATTATAAATAGTAGGTAGAAAGAAAACAAAATAAGTATATAGAGTGTTAAAAGTATAAAATCATATCGTTAAGGACTTTGTTTTTAATTATTGAGATAACAAATTTGAAAAAAATTGCAGTAAAATAATTTTGGTGTAACTAAAAGTATAAAATAAACCCTATTTTTATAAGTAATGTTTGAATATTAAAAAGGGTTAAGTGTAAAACTAAATTAGCGTGGTAATATGGAAATGAAATTTACTCCAAGAAGAAGAGAAATACAACTAAGGAAGTTTACAAGTAAGTGGTGAAAAACTAATTGAAAAGCAGAACTTATCTACAAATGAGAAAAAACTGGAGTAACGTACTAAGTGAAGTTTATTAGAGAATTACATTTGACATTGTATAATAATTGAATTGGATTATGTCGAGCTGTTGGTGCTAAAGGAGAGTTCCAAGGGAGTATCATTGATAGAGGAAGCACGTTTCAGGAAATTGGCGGATACGGTGTTGGAGTTAGGTGGCTAAAGCTAGGGTCTATTTGGTTCCATGCTGTGAAGAGTTTGTATCCCTAATTCTGGTCAGTTGGACATCTTGTCTGTCATTGGAGCCTTTCGTTGTGATTGGCTACTGAAGAGTTTGGAGTCGTAGGCAGAGTGGAGCAGTTTGGTTGACATCCAGGGCATTGTTAAGTTCAAGTGAAAGGTGGGTGATATTAAGTAGTAAGGTAAAAACTGAAATAAAATAAAGACTGAAAAGGTGAATTTGTTATTAAAGAATTACTTACTGGTTGATATTGTTGTGTGGCAATGAAACGGTATGGTATTTGTCATTTAATTTTCAAATCTGTTTGACATAGGTATCATTTGACAGAAGTTATTTTTGACTTATAAATACAATTAAAAATTCAGAACCTTAGATTTCAGAATAAGCAATCCGATAAAAGGATTTTCAGGAGCTAAAAGCATGTCCCATAAGTAACCGGATTAACTAAAACATCATTTTAAAAATAAAGTACAACTCAGAGTTCATTACTTTTATTACCTATAATAAACAGGTGAACAATATTAAACTTCAACGCCATATTTAGATATTTTCAATAACATTTTTCTTCCGTCATCAATGCATGTCCGTCTCTTGAAATTTGTTTCCAAATTCTTTTAAAACCATTAATGCCTTTGGCTCCTTTTTTCGCCGGGAATAACACTGTTTACATATTTCCCAAAACTGTTCTATTGGACGCGCTTGGGGTAAATTTGGAGGGTTTTGAAATTTCGGAACAAATTTCACTTTTTGTTCATTGAGGTATTGCGTCACTTCTCGTGCATAATCAGAGGTCGCTAGATCTGGCCAAAATAAAATATCTTGCTTACAGTTATGTTTATCAAGAAAGAAAGGGAATTAACCGTTTCTTGATACATTCGTCTAAGTAAGTTTTAGCAGTTCATCTAAAGCTTGCCATACCATGTATTTTTTGAAAAACTTGCTTTTTTCCTTAACTTTTTCCCTAAATTTTAGTTTGCTAGGATCAGAAGAATGAAAAAATTTGCGACCAGGAACTTTTTCAGGATTTGCAGGAACGTAACTTTCATCATCAATAATTAAAATTTTACGCCTTGCCGAATCAATAACAAAACGAGCTCCAGTTTTTGCACGGGCAGCTTGATTTTTAATGTATCGCGGCACAACTTTTTTTGTTCTGGCTATTATCTTTAATTCCTTGACTTTTACACGCGATAATGTAGAACGTGATATTTTCAGTTTTTTCGACAAATTACGAACAGAGACGTCAGGGTGAACTTCAAATGTTCGCTTAATTGTTTTCACAACTTCACTGGTAGCAACAGATCGTGGTCGACCACTTAGGTTCTTGTATTTTACATTACCAGTATCTTCATAACGTTTAATAACATCGTAAATGGTGCTTTTTGCAATTCCTTCAGCAGAAAAATGTGTAAGTCAATAATTTTGACCTGCCCGCTTTTTGAATATAAAATTGGAAAATCCGTTCTGTGCGTGCTTCTTTATCGTCGCGTTTCATCTTTAAATAATAAAACGTTCAGAAGAAACACTTACATTCGTTTAAAATACACAAAACGTAGTCACCTTTGAGAAACGTCAAAACTTAAAGCGTTGCTTATTGTTTCAACGCCGCCTTGGATTTGTAGTTCGGTTCCTTATGGGATATGCGTACAAAAAAATAATTATTGATATTAAATCATAAATAGGGCAATTTAAATTGTTAAAATATAATTCATAAACAGATTAATGTCACTATAGGTGAAAGTATAGCAATATGTATGCACTTACAAATACTTATAGTTCTAGGACGTGTAGACAAAAAAAATCTAAATACAATTTTAACCTACTACATATACGGTTTTACAAAATTACTATTACTTAGCCGATGTTTGCCTTAAGCTTGCGTAAATGCAATTGATTATTTCCTCGTCACATAAGTGCTAGCAAAAACTGCGAATGACCCGTAATATAAGATAAGGCTGCAAGAAGCGCTTTTCTTATCTGCGGTTTGTATATTATACACGTGTAACTTTTTAATAATGCATTTATATAAGGAAAGTCAACACCTTTGTAATTTAAAATGGCTGTGTAATCAAAGTTCAATGATGTGCCTGTATAAAAAAGTTATAAAACTGGCCAAAAAGAGACAAATTCAGATGTACTTGATATAGCTGTGAGTAATTTTTCAGTATGCGTCAAGGCTAACTACTGCTTTATTAAAACGGTTGTACGCTATGTGCATATCAGGGGACCATTATCTCATCTGCCTGAAAGTAGCTCGAGTTCAAAAGTACCACAAATCCAGTAGCCATTTCTCTTCCATTCCGCCTGTCTTGTACAGCTGAAAATCATATCAGTAAAATTAACGTGCTCGACACGACAGCGACGATAACGACTGTCGCTTAATAGTTATTTTAGGGCCGGCCGTCAATTCTAATTGATATATTACCTGCCTCGCTATCACTACATGTTCCTTTAATAAGTAACGACTATTAATTAGAATATGTGGTGGGTGGTCCTGGCTCGAGGATAATTACGGCCGACGAGTCCTCGCTGCGCCCCAAACGCCAGGAATCTTCGCATATCTTTTCGGCTGCAGTCCTCTTTTCCAGCGCCTGTAATTACGACCCGCGCGATTGTTCGTCAGTTGTAAGTAGCTTCGCATGAAATGTTGCTTAACATCCGTCACTCATCAGCCTGGCGGCGGCTGGCAGCCGATAACATCTTGGAAAACAAGAAATCTTTGTGCAGCAGTAGCCAGATGCTGGACCGACAAAGGTTTAATTATTTGTGCTGGGAAGGCTGTTTTTAGGAATAACTTTAATTATTTTAGAAGTACTGAGTACGATGTTCATAGGTGACGAGGAGACAAGCCCGAAGCCTTCTCGATTTCTATGCCTACAAGTTTTGAATTGTGAAATTTCAATAATATTTTTTATCCTACAGAATCAGAAAGCTATTTTTTTTTCGGCTCCTTGGAAACGAGTATGGCCAGTTTTTCCCGGCTAGCCAAGAAAGTAAAATTTTGTAAGCAGATTTATATAGAAACAGTTAGCCTTGCAATGGTATGTACTCGCGGTTTGACATATAAAAAATCTTAAAATTTTCTTATTACGATAAATTTTGTTGGAATTGATGGTGTAGGATAAAAAATAATATGTAAACCATGGCGGTAAAGTTGTTTTCCAGGCCTCAAGAAGTTGTCCGTATCCTCTTTCGTCCTGAAAAATAGCCACTTTATCGCCTAGGTATACAATATACTATTCTATCTTCCAAACGGGAAAAACGTGGAAATCAAGAGGCAGAAAACAATGTAAACGTGTTTATCTGCTTAATTGTACATATTAACATTATGTGTATCGAATGTACAAGAAAAGAATAATCGACCCATACTATTAACACTGTAACCACCAAGGAAATGGGTGCAGAGAAGGATATCGACCTAAGTAAGATAAATAACAAGAATCAAATTCCTAACCGAAACAAAATTTTTTTTTTCCATAACAATCATCTTCTATAATAGCTGTTAGGCGTTGTGATGTCCTACAACACTCTGGCTTCAACGATTGGTTTCTCTCGTCGATAAGGAACGTTTACGTGTCATTAATCACTACCCGTAAAATTAGGTATCAGTTATAGAAATGCTGTCCACAGAGTCTACAGACGACGTTAGTATGAAGAGAGATGATCTGCAATACAACAGCAAAGTAAGAATCAAAAACTCAAAACAAGTGCAGATATGACCAAACAAGGATAATATGAAGAAAATGAGAGGTTACACACAACACCACGAGCAAGAGCTAAGGAGGAATGAAAGAATGAGTGCAGACTTTTCAATGTCTTAAAATACAAATTCATTGATAAAAGCTAGGTATACAAACACTCTAATACAGCTTAGACATATGCATATAAATGAGATTCTAACGAAAGGTACAATAAGTAACAATTGTTACGGGTATGTAGAGTTACGGTTTAATATCCCATTAATTGTACCCTCACTGGTATGCATTTTAGTCGCCCCTATTCGAAAAACGCAAGTTTGTACAGTCATTTTGGTACCCGAACTCGTTTTTAACGGCCTTCAGTATCGCGAGATGGATTATCAATCCGTTGTCATGCGTAACTAAATATCATTCAATCGTCTCCCAGCCATTGCTATGACGTTTTTTGCTTCTCTTCTGCAAGCGTCTTCGACATGAAGACACGTGTTTACTTCGTATTAAACTTTATTTTAGTTTAAGGGTAGTTATAGTGACTTACAAGGGCAGCAAGAATAGTGTATCGACAATATTTGGCTCTTAATTACTCATTGCATTTGATTGCGCATTTTTCTGCCGTCGCGACTTAACTCTTGGAGCTGTAAACCGAAGATATGAATTGGAGTCGTTAAAGTATGAGCAACTAGTTTGTGCTACTAACTTGGTAGCTGCAGTTTTAATAGTCCCTGAGTTATCCGTTTGTTTCAGACTTCGCTCCGAGAATCTTTGCTATGCCCCTGTAACTGCGGTTAATTATGCAGTCCGCTGCTGTTTGTTTTTCCAGCGCCGCCTTACGTTGCGGGGAGTATTAAAATACGATCTTGTGCTGTGAAGGTAAAAAAGAATCTGTACATTGAACCTACCGAAGTATTGAAATTAATATGATTTGAATTAGAATAATTGAGTCTGTTTCATTTGAAACTTGAGTATAAATTAGTTTGCGGTTCGTAGCAAAATGATTATATACCCTGAAGTTAGCGGCACCATAATTGATAAAATCAGGAATAAAACATTCCAAAAATTCCTCAAAATAGAGTCACAAAATACGATACAAGAAGTGCAACTAAGACGACATAGACATGTGAAAGGTTACTAGAAGGGAGAACACTTAGAAAGCAAAGGCCAACGAAACACGGACAGAAGGAGTTAGAGAAGCTAGAGATGTAAGAATCAGGGCGAGGGCAAACTAGAAATAGGAAAGAATAAAGAATTGTATGCGGAGAACAACATACGGAAACACAGTTAGAAGCAAACAAGAAGACCTGATCATATGTTTATGTAAAACTATGAATTATGGTTTCGTCATCAATTCTGGGAAATATGTTGTCTACGTCAGACTACTTCTCATTTACATCTGCTGTTGCTGTGGGTTCGACAACTTTAAAGTTCGTCGTGTATCCCAGGTTGCCTAAGTAAATAATCAGTGATTTTTGGATTGGTAACTGTCATTTCCCATTCGAATGTAGTTTTAAGATGCGATTATTTTTCCGATTTCTATTTTCAGGTTGGAATTTTTAGATGTGGTTATTCGGAGCTCCTTTTACCGATGCTTTTTAGGGGGATCTTACCCCGAATAATCGCTGATGTTTTGAGGCAAATTTGTTCTTATCGGTTTGGCGATTTGCTGTATCCATCTGGTTACTTTAGGATTTGATAGTTTTTTGGAAGTAACTTTTTTCCGTTTCTCCTCGATTTCCCTGTTTGTTGCGCTCTTTATTATGCTTTTTTTCTACGATATTTATACGACTGATCTCAAAATTTGCCATACTCCCAGTTGAAATTCCATGCATGTTTAAAGTAAATTCGCGTCATTTTGCCTGCCTGCCCTGTTGAATTGCATATATGGCGCTGAAAAAAGTCGTAACATCTGCAACAGTATTGAATCGTGATAACATATATATTACTTATCGTAAATTTAAAATTTTTGTTTGACATATTTGTAAATCTAAACCACCATAAATTTTTTGGTAATTTAATTTGAACGTAACTTTGTAGCGGGTGAAAACACATCCGGTGTATACCCAATGGCGTTTGCTTTGTGTTAAACGGATCATTTTGGCAATTCTAAAAAGAAAAAAGAACTTATTTTTTCTTATTTCGGTAATTTTTACCATATCTACATCGGCGTTCATTCGGGGAGGCCTCGTCATGGGGAGTGATATGTGGATTGCGTTATGCAATAGCTTTCTTGGTGTATCTGAAGGAGCTCATTTAATTCGTTGAATCGATTCCTTGTACTATTATCTAGCTAGATCCTTTAGCCTGTATATGCCCCGTATATTACTAGCTCACGAACTACTTACATAATTGTTATCACCTACAGAACAACATGCGTTTCAGTGTATCAAGGTCGTCGTTCTGAATAAATGTGTTGATGTTTAATATCAGCCTTGTTATTTTCTTGGATGTTTATTACTTCTTGGTAGATTATTTTACATCTCAAGTACTCCCTGTGGTCCAGCTGAGTGTGACATAGTAAGTTGTTGAACCTGACGCTTCTAACTGTTAGTTTATTACTATTTATGACAATTAGATAAGTTCGTTACGCATCTCTTTATGCCTACGACTTCTCTCCAGTATTTTATTGTGAGCTAATGTTTTCAATACCTACAAGTTCCGATATCAATAACGAGCGCCTTATTTTGTTATTACACTTCACTCTAAATTTTTATAAGAGAATTGCCAATGTTGATGATGACGCTGAAGAAAGTACTCGCATTTCTCCTAATAGCGAGAATATTTTCAACTTCACACAAGCTTTAACTATAATAATTTATTTCCAGATTCATTAATATCGTGCAGTTTTATTTTAAAAGTTGTCAATTCGAACAAAAATATACAAAATTCAAATTTTCCAAATCTTTACTGCTCAACTTGTAGATATGTGACGACTTCAGATATTTCAACGTTGAAGAACAGCAAGTCATGGAGATTTTAAACTTGGATGAAAAGTTATCAACATTAGTATCAAGGCTCTTGAAAATAACGTAGATATTTGCTTTAATTTTCTATTTTCCTCAAGCACATGGTTTCCTCCCTGGCAATGTAGCTATAACTATAAAGACTGAGAGGGTTTAAAAGAATTTATGGTACTTTCACCTTATCATAAAGTTTTATAGTTTTCCGAACTAATAACAATTTCATGAATGACATATATCGCAACGATAAGAGCAGCTCCGTTGGCGTATTTTTAGAAACTTAGAATGGAAAATATCTTTTGTATGTGACGTCTGATTACACCAGTCGTTATAAGAAAAAATAAAAAATATCTAAATGTATACACTTTGTCTGCTTAATAAGCCTCTTTAACAATATTAACTGCCTATGAACAGCGACACGGCGACATTTATTTTAAAGTGAAAAATGTTATTAATACTAAGATCAGGTTTCACATACATGGTTTTAAAGCTAGAATCGCAGCATATTTCTGAGACGAAGTAACATTAATATCAGCTTTCAGAGAAGAACATTTATTGATATTCATAATGGCTCCTTAGTAAGCTTGTATAGACCATAGCACGAGCTAAGTATTGAATAAAGTGAAAGTTTAATTTATCGCTTTCCGCTTTCCCAAGATGCCACGAGCGCCATAAAGACTCCTACAAGGGCATTGTTATTAATACGTGATTATTTTTATTGCCGAGAAACTTACTTTAATTTATATTCTTTCGATTCAGGTTCCTTAGCAATTAGTAAGCTGAACGCACACGTAAATTATGAAAGACAATAAAATCTATTTGCTGGGCCACGTGTTTTAAAAATAATAGATTAATAGAGCAACGAATTTTGTACTCGTTTCTTTATTTTTCTTCTAAATTGTGAAATTATCAGACATAGTGTAATTAACACGAAAAATAAATCCGAATTACCACCGGAATTCATCAGCTAAAACATATCCTCAAAATTAGGTATATTTTACGACTTCAAGTGTTTAAACTTCGAAATATACAATTTTCAGCGAAATCAACGAAAACAGAATGGAATAACGTAGAACAATTACCGAGGCTGCAATTCTGAAACCATTTATGTGTGAAAACTAACAGCCCCCTGTAACGAAACTGTTTTCCTATATAGCTCGTTACATTTGTAAATACGAGCTAAAGGTCCGCAGATGCGAGTAGTGGCCTGGATGTGCATTTATTGACCGTTTTAATGTCATTTCCGGGTTTACCTCGTTTGGGACAACGAATCATAATACCCTCCTCGTATTTATTTAAAAGAGTTTTCATTGATTTATACTTGGAAATAACATATTTATCAGCACGGTAATGCAACGAGAGTACAATTGCAATTTCAATGTGAAGATGATTCGTTAAATTTGAAATTTGTTACTCGGTATCGAAGAGAACGCAATAGACGCTTGAAAATATGTTAAAAGCGAGGACGTTTAAAATTTATTTACGGTCAACGGTTTACTTGCGAATGTAGATTGTATTACAGATATTACAGCATGCGATTGTCCCCATTGTACCTACCGATATACATAATAGATCTCTAGTCATACAAATTAATTTACCTCTTCTAAAAAATCTACCCGTTAACGATAATACTAAATATAACTTTTACAAAGCCGATTATGTTAAAATAAATAATTGTATTGATTCAATTTAATGGAATAATGAATTAATTAATTTAAATACGAATAATACAGTTTGCAAATTTTAGGCTGGTACCCTTTCAATCTTGCTCTGCAAAACGCTTCCCCTTATGATTTTCCTCGATTACAGTAAAGTGTATTCAAGGAAAACTAAAATTTCATAAAAAGTAGACAGTATATAAAAATCGGTCAGATCTTCATACATTTTCTTTGCTGCGAGTGAGGTCCAAAACATTAATCCATAAAGGTAATAAAGACTTCAATATTTAGTTAATTTTCATTACATCAAGTCCTTCATCTATGAAACCCCTGTAACCACACAATAGGAACTGTTAGAGAGAGTGATGGCAGCCTGTCTTTTCGTGCAGAAAGATCCGCATATGTTACAACGGGTGCGCGATTCCATGAATCGAAGGGCACATTTATGGAACGAGGTTAAGGGTCGCCATTTTGAACCATTGTTATATATTATTTTCGCGTTATCTTTAATAAAAGTTAACTAAATATCGAAGTCTTTTTCTATCAACAAGATAACATTAAGTTTATGGACAAAAATTGCTCCAGGGCCAAAATGGCCCATTTTCGACTAGGGGTTTAATGCAAAATTTATTTACCGCAATCTCTTCTATAACCTCCCCAAGTTTGGCAACACCCTGTATATAAAACCGATATAGATGATAAGTTACGCAAACTCGACCTGAACAAGGGTCCTAGATGCGATTCACTACCATCCATATTCCTGCGAAGTTGTTAAGTAAGAACTATAGGCCTATATCTAAGTTACCAGTAATTGGTAAGGTTTTTGAAACTGTTGTTTATACATATATATTTAATTTAATACATATATTTTAATTTAGATGGAACATTATTAGTCATCAGCATCGATTTTATAGCGGTAGATCAGTTGAATCTAATCTGCTCGAAGTTTTCAGAGTTTCGCTTTGAATCTCTAAATAACAGGATACAGGTCGGTGCCGTGTATACCGAGTTCAGCAAAGGGTTCGATGAAATTTATCATAATGTATTAGTAACAAAACTGGCTGATTTCGGATACACGGTAGTCTTCTGCGTTGGCTCTTATCTTATATATCGAACAGATCTGCTGCTGTATTAGTCAATGGATTTCAATCAAAGTTTCACAATTGTACATTTGGAGTTCCCCAAGGGTCTCACCTTGGGCAAACGTTAATGATGTTGCCAAAACACCGAAATACCTGATTTAGGAATAAAATTTGATACTAAGCTATTATTCAGACCATCACGATCACGATCACGATCAGCCCATATGAGTCCACTGCTGGACGTAGGCCTTCCCTATTTCTTTCCACTGCTCTCTGTTTTGTGCTGTGGCCATCCATTTGATTCCTGCGGTTCTTTTGAGATCATCTCTCCATCGTGTTCTTGGTCGGCCAATACTTCTTCTTCCTGTTCTAGGTCTCCATTCCGTTAGTATTTTGGTCCATCGATTGTCTTTTAGTCGTGCTATGTGGCCCGCCCAATTCCACTTTAAATATGCAGCCCTTCTTATAACATCGTCTACGCCTGTTTGTTTTCTAATCCAGTCATTTCTTTTATGGTCCCTCAAAGTTATTTGCAACATCTGTCGTTCCATAGCCCGCTGTGCAGTTAGCAGTTTACTTGCATTATTTTTTGTAATATTTCAAATTTCTGCTCCATAGGTGAACACTAGAAGAATGCACTGATTAAATACCTTCTTTCTTAGGGTCATAGGTATGTCAGATTTGAATATGTGTTTGAGTCTGCCAAATGCACACCAGCTTAATCTTATTCTTCTCGTAATTTCTGGTGTTATATTATCTTTTGCGTTTGTAATCAGTTGCCCCAGATATATATAATTATCAACGACTTCTAGTGGATCGTCTTCTAACATAATGAGGATATTTTGGTGCTCGTCCATATTTGTCATTATTTTTGTCTTGGTTCTGTTAATTTTTAGGCCTACTAACTGAGATTGTGTGTTTAGATCGATTATCATTTCTTGCAGCTCTTCATTACTGCTACTTATTAGTACGATGTCATCTGCAAATCTGAGATGGTTCAAGTATTCACCGTTTATCTTAATCCCTTTCCTGTCCCAATTCAGTTTCTTAAAGATGTCCTCCATTGCCGTGAAGAGCTTTGGAGAGATAGTGTCTCCTTGCCTTATTCCTCTTTTAATTGATATAGATTTTGCGTTCTCCTGCATTTTTACGTACATCTGGGCATTATTGTAAATTTTTTTAATTAAATTGGTGTATCTTCCGTCAATTCTGCAGCCCTTTAGAGATTGTAGAACAGCCCATATTTCGATGGAATCAAATGCTTTCTAGTAGTCGATAAAAGCTATGTATACTGGTACATTATATTCCTTTGTCTTCTCCAATAATAATCGTATGGTTTGTAGGTGGTCGCATGTGTTGAATCCGCTTCGAAATCCTGCGTGCTCTCGGGGTTCATAGAAGTCTATTTTATTATTTAATCTATTCGTTATAATCTTCATAAATACTTTATCCAATTGAGAGAGCAAGCTTATAGCGCGATAGTTATCTAATTTTGTTACGTCCCCCTTCTTGTGCAGTAATATTACCTCGGCTTCATTCCAGTCGTTTGGAATTGTTTCTTTTTATAAACATAAATTGTATAGATTCTGCAAATCAGGACATACCCAGAGTTTATTATAACGCGCATTTATTTGAAAATGCAATATGGAAACGTTACTGAGTATGTAAAAACACAATATATTCTACGGAGGAAGGAATTCTGTTGATCAAGTGGTATAAAAACTTTTTTTACAGTTTACAGTTTACAGCAAGTATGTGGGTTATTACAAGTTACATTCTTTCTTGTTATTTGTGATCCTTCTTTTTCAATAAAATTACGGTTCATATATTGCATTTTAAAATAAACGCATTTACACATGGCGTGGCGAATCCTTAGAAATCAATAATAACAATCAAGTCCTCATGAAAACGGGAATACCACATTGGGCATTACAATAAATTCACTGTATATCAATATTCTGGTCCGCAAAGCCTATAAAGTAGTAGGATTTATCATGAGAATTTCGAAACATTTTTCGTCCATTAAAGTATTAAATTCTTTCTATTCAGTCAAATTAACCTTACATCAAAAATTTGGAATCCCCAATACACGTATTACATAAAAAGACTAGAAAACAATAAGATTTTTTTAAAAGTTTATTAATTTCATATTCAATGGCCCATTCGTACATTATCTTGACTATTGCATACATCTGTCAAACGATGTCATTTAACCAATGATCGAACTCGTTTTTTTAAGTTTCAATCAATCAAAAACGACTTGCGTCGTTAAGGTGTTACATAACAACTTATCGGTAAGTTGTTATATAACTACTTATCGGTAATACTCCTCCTTACTCATTAAAATGTTAGTTTTTTAATCGATTCAAGCAATAGTCACGCAAAATATATTGCGTGCATAGTTCTATATATATATATATAATTGTTAAGGACTTGATAAACTTTTGCCGCCTCTCTTGCATTCTGAATTCATACTGTGCGCAGTAGACTGCCGGGCCGGCTTCCGATTCTAAAAACACTTACGTTTCATCTGTCAACGTGGCAGCATGCAAACAGGTCCGCTCTACGAAAGCTAATTCTTGTAAATGTTCAAATGTTCAGTGTGTTGTTTATTGCTAATAAAGTAACATATTTCCGGCTTTCAACGAGTGTATTTATTCAGTGAAACCTACAATTCATACAGTCCACAAATTCCAAGGCGAGCTGGCAATCAGGAATTTTCCAAATAACGGAAAACTGAGAAGGCTACAAACATTGGACCTTCGATCCGGATGTGCCACAAAGAATAATCCTATCCCTTTCTACCCGTAGGTGTAAGGGTATTATGTTCAGTTTATTGTTCATGCACAAATTTTGCCCACTGCTTCTTATTCCTTGCCATTGCCTTTGCATTCTCCCATGTTTTTCCCTTCTTCGCTAGAATTGTGCTGATAGTCTTGTCCCATGTTAGTGGTGGTCGACCTCTTCCTCTCTTTGTTTGTGTTCGGGCTTGCCAGATACATTTTACCATTCTGTCCTCTTGCATTCTTATCAAATGTCCAAACCATCTTAGCTGATGCTGTTCTACAATTTCCAGTACGGATTGCACTTCCAATTCCTCTCTTACTTGGTCATTCCTTAGTCTATCTCTTCTGGTTATTCCTTTCACCTTCCTCAAATATCTCATTTCCATCGCTTGTAATTTGCTTTTTATTGCATTAGTCAATACCCAACTCTCACAGTCATAAATCAATATTGGTCTAAATATGGTTCTAAACACAGTCATTTTTGTTTTCTTGCTTATATTTTTCTGATTCAAGAAAGTTCTATTGAGCGAATGATATAGTTTAGCTGTTGATTCTATTCTTGCTTTCACTTCTGTTTCACAGCTTCCCTGAGGATCCATTTGAACTCCTAGATATTTATATGTGTTAACTTGTTCCAGTTGTACCCCTTCGATCTCTATTTTAATGTTTTTTTGCTCCTTCCCTAACGTCATCACTTTTGTTTTGTCTTTATTTATTTTCATTTTCATATTCTTAAGCACCTTGTTCCACTCATTTAAGTTGTTCTGCAGTTCTTTTTCGTTATTGGCAAAAACGACTATATCGTCTGCAAAAGTACATTCGCCAAGTACTGTCTGTTTCATTTTATGAAATCCAATATGTAGGGCTTTTGCTTTCTTTTTTACTTCTTTTGTAGCGTCATCCATAAGTATTGTAAAAAGCGTAGGGCTCAATACTCCTCCTTGACGTAGGCCTTCATTAATTTCAAATGTCTGCGTCTCCATGTTTCCAGTCCTTACATAGTTTATGTTATGTTTGTACATACCTTCTACTGCTTTCCTGAGTCTTTGTTTTACTCCTCTTCTTTTCAAACTGTTCCATATTAATTTTCTCGGAGCTCTGTCGAAGGCTTTTTCTAGGTCGACGTATGCTATATACCCTTGTCTGCTTTGCCTTAGTAATTTCTCTGCAATTTGTTTTACTGTGAATACATTGTCTTGGATACTTCTTCCTTTCCTAAATCCTGACTGGGTCTCTTCTAATTGGGGTTCTATATGTGCATAGTTCTTTGTTTCGATAATACTGACCAGATTGCACCACGCTGGATTGTTTAGAAAATCTGACCAACATTATCGGCAAGTCACTATGCACTTAAAACATTACTGTTGACTATTGTATACATCTGTCGAACGATGTCATTTGACCAATGATCGCACTCGCTTTTTGAACTTTCAACCAATCAAAAATGGCTTGCGTGGATAATTATTGTTATATAACAACTTATCGGTAATACTCCACCTTACACATTAAAATGATGATTTAACCTAATTTAACCTACTTTGTAAAATTAATAATAACAAAGATAGCAATGGTGCGCACTTAATTTGAATCACCCTGTATATTTAATTTAATAAATATATTTTTTCGTTGACCGCTTGTTAATTTCAATATTAATGAATTATTTTTCCTAAAAAAGAATAGACATCATTAATTCACCGTTTTTGATTAATACACCCTTTTTCCTTAATTAACTGTTTTTTAAAAAACCATGGATTAATAGATCTATTAATACACTGTTTTTGATTAATACACTATTTTTCATTAATTAACTGTTTTTGCGATTTTGACGTTTTGATGATATTTTGCATGGAAGTTAGTTGTGTTAATCAATTTTTTGCCACAAAAAAAGATTTTGCGGTCAACGAAAAAATTTTGTAATCAACTCGTTTGTTAATGGGCGATTAATAATCTCAACTATTGCGTGCATAGTTCCTTGCTTCGATAATACTGACCAGATTGCACTAAGCTAGATTGTTTAGAAAATCTGACCAGCATTATCGGCAAGTCTCTATGCACTTAAAACATTACTGTTGACTATTGCATACATCTGTCGAACGATGTCATTTGACCAATGATCGCACTCGCTTTTTGAACTTTCAACCAATAAAAAATGGCTTGCGTGGATAATTATTGTTATATAACAACTTATCGGTGATACTCCACCTTACTCATTAAAATGATGATTCGTTAGTTTTTTTAATCGATTCAAGCAATAGTCACGCAAAATATATTGCGTGCATAATTCCTTGCTTCGATAATGCTGACCAGATTGCACTCCCGCTGTCCAGCAGTCGTGCAATCTGACCAGCATTATCGGCAAGTCGCTATGTACTTAATACATTACTGTTGATTATTATACAGTACTGTCACATGACTGACATTGCCCAATGAAAACCATGCATTTTTTGAAAATTGTCAAATCCTGAACTGATTCCCTGATAAGCGACCGTGGGCAGCTTACCAAGCGATAAGCTCCCTAGGGATGATTATCGACCCCGTGGATGGTGTAATAATTAGAAATAGAAATGCAAAAAACAAGCAATTTGATTTTTTTGGCATTATTAGATCAATTTTAAATTATAATTCGTATACGGGTTTTGTGTACTAATCTCCAAAATATAAACGCGGGCAACACACATATAATTTTCCCCGTGTCAAGACTCATCGTGCTGGTTGCCCTTAGAAAACTGCCCTCGGGCAAGCCCTCAGGACAGTTGTTATTGCAACCAGCTCTCGACCCTTGGCGTGTGTAAAATTATCGGTAAGTATGTCTCGCCCTTGTTATTACTATTGAAAATTGTAAACACTTGAGGATATTCACTTAGAAAAAGGCTAGAACTCTATATGATATATTAATGTTATATAAGATTTTAAATAATATAATTGACTCTCCGGAGCTGTTAGGCTGTTTGGAATTCAACATTCCAGTTGTTGATACTCCCCACTACCCGTTATTTACACAACTTTTCAAAAAAACGAATTGCTCGTATATATGCCCATTATCCAGGTTTATTATTTTTTCTAATTGTGTACTGGCAATTAATAATAATGTAGATATCTTTTTCAACTCCCTTAATGTCCTCAAACGTAGTATTTGAGAGGTATTGTTTTGTACGACTCACAATTAGCCATAATTTAGTTTCCTTTTTATTGCTATTGTAATTTGCAAAATTACTGAAACATTTAAGTTTATTTTTCATGTATGTAACATTCCGTGTTAGATAATAATTTGGATTTTTTATTGTATATGCTTTACTTGATTTACCTTATATATTTTTAGTTTAGCTATTTCTATACTGTTGTTTCTTTTAATGAAACGTTTAGTTGTGCTTGTACTATTACTAGTTTTTGTTGTAAGTGGACAATCCACTGGGAGTTACTCCTGTTTTTGTCCCAAATATATGAAATAAATAAATAAATTAGCTGACAGTCCGAAGCGGTCTGAAAACTTGGTCATCCAGCTGAAATTGTGAAGTCGGTGTTCAAGAAACAACCAGAGCGAACTTCAGGTCCGTCCGTAGAAATCATGCATTTCGCCCAAGATATTGTTTACTTAAATTGAATGTACAGTTGTGTTCAAATAAATCTGGGACAATGTTTTTTTCATATGTAGGTTCAGTTAAGAATCGAAGGATATCTCCATGGATTTCCTGCTATCAGAAAAAGTTACATTAAACTTTAATGGGTAATAAAATCTGTAACTCTTTTTGATAAGAGGAAATCCATGGAGATATTCTTCAATTCTTAACTCAACCTGCATGTGAAAAAAACACTGTCCCAGATTTATTTGAACACACTGTACTTGCGTTTTTGTTATATAATACCGGGTGGCCATAAATATCTGATATCACATTACCTTTAGAATCAACACCGCTTTATTAAAGTGATGAATCCAAGTAAACTAAATGTCATTAATGTCATTAGAACTAAAATTCCTATCTGTCAAAAATTATTACAGATTGCAATAAGTATTGAAGTTAGAACAGGAGATTTTTATAATCGAGTCGTAGGCTAAACTGCAGAATCCGGGGTACATTCCCCTCGTCTCATTTGCATTTTATTACATTTCATACCAGTACTTATTATAATAATTGAAATATAATGTTAATCAACATTTTTTATAAGTAGCTAATTCCATGGCTACCAGGATCTCAGATATTTGTGGCCACCCGGTACTATGTATCCAGCAAAAAATGAGCCCTGCGTCATCGTTACATGAAGTTAGAACAGAAATTGTTTTCTCTATGCGTTACTCTCGTTATTTGCGAGTGCGACAAGGATAGCATTACATTAGCACGTCTCTGGGTGTTTGGGAATGGATTTGACTAGCGCGGTATGTGTCTGTAAAATACAGTGTTGCAGATCATAATTATAACCCCCTAGATCAAATGAAGATATTATCAGTAAACAGTAAAAATAACTACATATATTAGTAAACCTATTTGGAAAAAATTGGGTGCTATTAATAAGGAAATTATACATAAATTAGGTCAATTTTCAGAATTATTTATAATCTCACCGATTTTTGTAATAAAAACCGGAATTATAGGCAACATTGTATGTGTCCATAAACATATGATGAACATCTGAGCTGTCCTTCACATTTTTTGAGGTTATTTGTCCCTTTTTGACAGTTTTGTAGTAGTTCACTAACAATGAGCAGCAGTTCTTTCCAAGATTAAGAAAAATTGTAGTTTTATCCATTAATATGTCGTGCAAGACAAGACATTGCGCACAGTTTTGGCAAGTGTTGCTGAATTTATTGAACTATTTCGAGAAGGTGTCATTTACTTACTTAATCTTGTGTGCAGGAGGTATGACAAGTTAATTCATTATTTATGATCTTTTGTACAATTGCTTGTCTATTGAGGCGTACGGCTGAGACTTTAGGAATTAGTATATTTACTGTTAAAAGGGTGAAAACTCGTAGAAGTAACCAACTAGTTTTATCTAGTCCTGGTACCTACAATGTGATCCTGCAAGAAATCAAAAACTGCAGACCTACCATATTCTTCTAAACTGGTTATCAGAGAAACTATATATATATATATATATATATATATATAGTATGGCGTATGATGTTTATTTGATTTTATAAACTCTATTTTTATATTTATTTTAGAAAGGAAAATATATTACTCTCAATTATTTAAATTATGAGCTTCAGGAGCAACATATTATAATATAGGCAGAAGCAGTTTAAATTGTTCTATATGACGTTGGATTTAAATTTCTCAAAGACGAGCGCGATCAGCGTACCACCACAACCAATAGCCAAACAACCTGACCACCTACGCTGCACACCAACATCTAAGGATTTCTACAAATGAACTCAGTGGCTGAGAAACTAAGAAGGAAATTACTCAGTCAAAAGTTCGAAAAGCAGGTGGACCAGATAGCATACCATCTGAGCTGTTCAGTTTCTACCTTTCTAGCACGGCACATTTACTGCACCCACTTAAACAGACTATTACGAACACCAGAAGAATACCTACAGAGTGGAAGGACGGTCTCATTATCAGAGTGTTAAAGAAAGTTAATCTGGGTGTCAAAATTGACAAAAGATCGCTCTTCTTAACCATCAAACCCACCCTTCGCAATGAGCAAGCAGATTTCAACCCCCATGGCTTAGTACGGTTATATTGAGATGGTCTTAAGCCCTGAGTCTCACTTCTAACAGCACAACAAAATAATGATTAATTCAGACAAGCTTAGATTGAGAAATGGCATCTAATTGCAATAAAATAAAAATTAATCAGACTTGAATTTAGGAATAATATGTGCAAAGCTATGCAAGTAATAAAGAAATTAATTCTCCTAACATAAAGAACAAGGCAGAGCTCAAATCATAGAGGTTGGATTCATGTTCTATTTAATCAATGTAAATTTGTAAGAATGAATCGATTATGAAAATAATTAGTAAATGCTGGTCCAGGGTATTTTGCAAGTCATAATTCATTAATAACAATTCTCTGTGAGCATATCATAATAAGGTAATGTGGAGGAAGGCAAAGCAGGGTGCAACGAGCACGAAGTGAGGTCAAAGCTAAAGGCAAATCATAAATAAAAAAGAAAAATAGAACAACAATATTGGAAATTTGCTGAATTTACAAACAGTTTATTGATTAGCAAGTATAACAATGAAATGGACTTTTAATTGAATTCAGAAGTGATCAAAAGAGGATGTGCGTGAAAAGAAACATGAGTCAGTGCAATAAGTGAATGAAAAGACATTTAAAACGGTGCAACGCGAGTGATAATGTAAGACAATGATTACAAAAATCAAAGGACAATTTGGTAAATAAGGTAGAATTGTAAAATTAGTTGGATTTTAAGAATTTATTTGTTAAAAAGGTCAATTGAACAGAGTTGATTTCCTATTTGTATTGATGTGCAATTGTTAATAACAACTAAAAATAAAATAATTTTACTGACAGCCCAGTTTTATTCTCCCAGAAAAATCTAATTTTTATATAGTAAATATTAAAATACAGCTCCGAAACTTTACCAGAGTGTTCACGACATAGCAGTGTTCAAGCACAAGTGTGGGTTTTAAAATCGGCCACTACAAAATATTTCCGATCCACAACGGCTTCCGAAGGACATTCGCCATCCTATTTTGGCCTACGTTTAACAGCAAGAGGCGGTTTTCGAGGTTCCTGACTTCGTGGCTACATCGGCGGCACACCAGTCCAGCTCCTCCAAGGCCTGCACCACGGTTCCTGCTCGCTGAGAGAAAATCTGGCACATTATCACCTCTCCGGACATCATCGGACAGCACCTGGAAAAATTGCAAGGTTAGTTGTGAAGCAAAATTGTACATGTACCACCGTAAAACCTACCCGGGAGTGGAATAGCATCGCTGCTTGGCAGATTCACGGCGATTTAATAGCTTCAGTAGCTTCAAATTGAGAATTTAGAAGTCCAGAATTGAGGTTAGGATTCCTTGACGTCATTATTTCGAATCAACGAAGTGGAGGGTTTTGGCTAGAAACAAAACACGATCAACCGACGCTATAAGAAAGCGGGAAAATAAAAAACTTACCTATTTAATTTGCTCATTGAGTAGTAATTCATATCACAAACACGCAAACGATCTGCATTTGCTAGTTTTTCATAAAGACGTAAAATTATATGACAGATTAGCTCCGTTGTAGCATTTAGGTTGCTTTTGACCTACGCACCATAGGCGTGCGATCAAACTTTTAAATCTAAAATTGTGAACCCAGACCTTGAATAAGAGCTCTGTTCTGCTATGAGTTAGCCAACAATAATTCAAGTTGCAAGTAGATTACATTATAAATAGGGGCGTACGATCATTCAGGTCAAGCATATCACTAGACCGCTCATTTAATTATCCCTGTGAACCAAAATTAGTTATCTGATTTGTGACGAACCCAGAATTAAAAATAATATGTATGGTGGCTCTAGATATTTTTATTAATAGAAGCAATTAATTAGTAGTGGGCGGCCATTACGATATAAATACATCTTAACAGCTTATCAAATACTTCCTTTTCTGTTGGGTTCCATCCCTGTACGTTC
Organism: Agriotes lineatus; assembly: GCA_940337035.1. Lineage (NCBI taxonomy): Eukaryota > Metazoa > Arthropoda > Insecta > Coleoptera > Elateridae > Agriotes > Agriotes lineatus. The sequence continues at coordinate 111,156 of CALNHX010003303.1, read as the reverse complement.
CAGTAACCAATACTCGTGTACTGTTTTCGCAGCTTTCATCTTCGTAAACAATTTATATCCGTGTTCCAACATATTATTAATGTGATTATAATTATGTGCTTGCTAATATTTAAGTTGATTTAAATTCTAAATGGATGGTGGTATTTTGGTGTAAAAACTTCTGAACTTTATTAGTTAATTATGATAAAATAAAATTTAATAAATATTATTGAAAGATATTTTTTGCTTAATTTCAATTAAAATCTAAAAGAAAGCTAGAATCATATACCTAACCTCAGAAAATCATCTTGTATGTCAGCTTTGTAAACGTCAGTTAATTGTCAAACTATGAATGCTGATTTGACTAAACATTTTGTAATCTTATACCACACAGACAGCATTGATGACCAGGGATCTTCTTTCGTCGGATGCATAGTATAAGTTGTTTTGTTCAATAAAGGTAATAAAGGGATAGTAAACCGACTTTCCTTATAGAATCACGTAGTATTTTTACGAGCCCTGGCTCTAAGCTACCTACTGATCTGGCATTGTACAACGACCAGCAGCAAAAGTCATTAACATAATAACAGCCCTTTGTTGCACCAGTATTATGAAGTTTCTACCTAGACCGTAATTATTACACAGTCACTAATATCAAATAGCAAGATCATGTCAACCGATTTTGTAATTGAATATCTTCTGATGGAAAGTACTGTAATCAGACAAAATACGTAGGTGATGGAAAACATCAATCAAAAACATAAAAAAAGCTGCTCGGTGCAAACTGTGCCAGCGACTATCAACTATTTATTACGAATTTTCAGGTAATACTACTAAAACCGTACAAAGTAACGGTTCCTAAAAAGATCAAAACCAAAGGACGAAGAACTATTCTAGTCCAAATTGAAGATAAATACAGTAGGGATTTTTTAGCAGGAAACAAAAAAAATTTTATTAATTAAAGCAGTATCTAACAGTCATCAAGACAGCAATACTGTATATGAAAATAAATCTTTATGGTTATCGAAGACAGACTCTAACTTAAGAATATATAGTTATATACAGAAGATAAAACGTAGAGGTATGCACAGCTCAATAAGCAGATACAGTTGATGTGCAGGAGAGATAAAAACACCTACTTAAAAGGAATATGCAAGTTAGCTTAACAACATGGTGAACGCAGTAACATCACAGACCTATTTTGACTAGTAAGGCGGATAAACCTTTAACTTACTTCGTACATCTTCGAAATTTCATGTCAAGAACGATGAGAAAGTTACGAACAATACGAATATACAGGAAATACTTGGACTATCTATTGTCATGACTTATTTCATTATAAAGACTCCCAATCCAATACCACATCATTCGTAGGAGTAGAAAAACCATCACTTTTAAAGTAAAAATTGCAGAAGTTTCCAGAATATATTATTCCGGGAATTGTGCCAGAACATTTTTACTACCAAAAATGGCGTGAGAATTCGATAAAATTAATATTGATATCACTACATAAAAAAACCCTCAAGTAATGTAATGATAACTACCGACCTATAGCTTGAATATTTTCTCCAAGCAAAATAGTCATCTCCATATTGAATGAAAGACTGAAATCATATGCGTCAGTTGTGCAAAATTTAGGAGCCCTGGCACAAATTGTATACTATCGTGCTCTCATATACTTTGGCCACCTACAGAGAAGAGAAGAAAATGAGAGGGTGAAAGATTATAGACTAAGAGGAACGTCATCAATACGGTGGTCGAATGAAAGCAAGATATCCACCAACACCCTGCCATATGTAGTACTAATCAAAAGAAACACGAAGAACAAAGATAGAGTAACAAAAATTCTATCAAAATCAAGGGTTAGGAGAATGGGGAAAAGCCGCACAATCGAAGATAGGAACTTAAATGTAGTCGAAAACTTTCCCAGGAAAGGACTGTCGAGGGATGATAAATGTGTCTAGATGTGAGCATCTGGTTTTGGGTGCTTTATCGGTAATTAGTTGAAGCTCCAGTGTAAGAAGCGGAGGCTATAGAAGCCCAAAGAAAGCAGCAACCTTCGTGCATCACGGCGGAGCCCCAGCTGTAAGCCAAAAACAGATTTGGAGCCATATTGGAGGGTGCAGAGATCATCCTACAAGCATAACATTAGCATATTTTTAGGAGGCTTGGAAGACAGGCTAACCAGTAGAAGGGAGCCCACACATCGAGGGAATTTCTGGTCGGCCTATACAGGCCTAAAGGAGTACTTTTTCCTAAAATGTACTCATAAAAGTTTTGTAATGTCCTTTTCGTGTGTTTGTTTACAGTAGTTTTGTTTTCTTATGCTAAATTACATAAACCAAGCATCAATAAGTTGTAGCGGATGTAACTGTTATAATATAAGCCTACTAAATCTATGCCGCATGAGAAATGTTGAGGTTAGGTCGCTATAAGTGTTGGCATAAAGAAATTTTCCATAACTTCAGAAATCCCGTAGAGATACATTCCATTGGTTAAATAGGTACCTTAAAAATTAAACCATAACAAGTTATGCAATTAAATCAGCATATTATAAAATAAATTTACATATTCAAATAAGAAATAGGCAAAATGTAAAAACCCAACCCATGAGATAATAGTAATTAATCAGTTAATAATATATAAATTAATAAATATAACACAGTCCTATTATATACTGTTATGATATACCCAACAGTATATAATAAGCAAAACATTCTCTTTTCTCAACACCATGCTGCCTGAAAGACGTAGAATTTTCTCTATTTTCATAAATAAGCGAGATATAGCCACAAAACGAAAAATCTAAAAATCTGACTTTCGTTTATAACTCGGAAACAAACGAATTTTGGTTTGCACCATTAAGCGTTTGTCGAAAATAGAGATCAAGGATGGGGTGTTGATTTTTGCATCTCTCCTATAGTTATCGAGATTCCTTATAAAAACATCCAAATTTGCCCACCCTGTACATACAAAAAACGACAACTTGGAGCTAGAGTATGGACACATTCATAAAATAATAACAGGGTCACAATGCAGCAGCCTGATGGAACAACAAGCGCAGTAATAATACACTGATATAATAACGAAGGGTCCAGCATTGATCACCTTTCGTAATTAAAGGCGGGCGTGTTAGGTTTATCAGGTATTGTAATGGGGCGGACGGACACGGCCCCTGATTAATGGTACAAGGGCTCTACACACATACGGGGGCGCATTTAAATTAATTTGTATAATTGTCTTCATTACGTCCGCCGTAAAATCCGAAAGTCGGGCATTCGCGGCCATTAGAAAGAGCCGATTAGGGCCCGTGTAATTGGGCCGCGTACAAGTGTAAATATCTGGGGCTACAATTCACACGGACGCAAGAGGCCTTTCCTCCTGCTATTAAAACCTGGATGCTCAAAACTGAAGGGCGAAGTCCCGCGGATAGGCATAAGCATGTCAGTCACGTCTCCGGCGGCGACAAAGCCCACACAAAATTCACTTGTAGGTCGGTAAATAATACAGCCACATGAGCGTCATAATGAGTTTAAACTAAAAAGGCCCTACCCCGACTGGAGACCCAATTAACAAATATTGTAGCACTTCGACCCTAATTAGTCTACAGGCCCGAGCTGTTTTATTTTTAGCTTAGTTAGAGTTGATATTTCAGAAATAATTTGGTCCTCTTTCATTTTTGAGACACTAAAAAATATGAGAAGTACCTTCGATTAAGGTAGTGTTTCCTAAACTATATGGGTCGCCAAATAATATTTTTACTACTTTAGTTTACTTATTAACTACTCATATAGTTAATTATTATACGTTCGAAGAGAATTTCTAGTTTTTATCAAAAAGGGGTTAAACTGTACACTCTTTATTTGTTGGCACAATTCATACTATTTGTACATCGAACATCGACGTATGCCTACCTCCGTACGTTTGTCAATATGTCAATATACACAAAATTGTTGTTGCGTGTCTGAATAAAATCCCATGCGGGCATACGAAAGCCTTCTTAATGGTTAAAACAATATGCTGTACTATATTGTTTGTATTGGGGTAATTTAGACTATTAAAAAAAAGATCGTAAGGTCTACACATTATCCTTTTTCTGTGACCTAACGGTTTTCTCTCTTTATTTAACAATAAGGAACTGGACGACACAAAAATCTGTAGTTTTTGGTCAGGTCCGCTTCAAGTATGGCTTGTTTTATAATACTGGCAAAATGACATTTGTCCGAAGTGACAGTAAAATATCGCGCAATAACAAGCAAGCGAGCAAATTTTATTTTAAGCGTTACCGACTTCTTCGAAGAGGAGAAATGTCGAATTACATAAGTCAAGAATGTTTTTATTTGAATGATGTGCTATTTAGATCATCTCTTACATTAAAGGTTAGGTATATGTGAAATTCTTTCTGAAATCTACTATACCTATGATCTAAATGATCTTTTTTACTTTCACTGTAATATAAGACACACGTTTTAAACGTTATGTTTTGTTATTTCTGACGGCACAGAAGAAGGGTAATGTGTAGACTTATGGTGGAGAATGTTGTATTCACATCCTTCCACCATATGTATCCGATAATAAACCACTATTTACATTTTTCGGAAACTTTAACGCCCAGAATATGGTAAATGAAGAATTTTTGGACACTTGTTTATGTGAATTTTTAAAAAAATTGACTAACAAATTGTAATACCACACTGATATATTTTGACTTACTTAAGTTACAGTCCGTATAAAAGGGAAAATTGTACTCGTTAATGAAAAACTAGATTTGGAATCTCTCGCACTAGTAACATAGTGCGAAGAACAGAAATGATTCTTGAACGTGAGAGTAATATATCAGTGTTATGTACGACAACTGCTTTTCTTCTTTACCTATTTATTTGAGTTTACAAAAATATAGAACAGTTTCCCTGGCCACAATGCAAAATAGCATAGCTCTTCGTCTAATATAACTAGCGATAACGATTTTTAAAAACTTCGAAAAGGGGCATATGAAGATGTCTCTGCTACAGGAAATGGTGTAGATAGATAATAGGGCTATAGCCCTAGCTTCTGTGGAGTTCAGTCAATTTATAAACGAGATATAGGAAGAAGTATAAAAAATAAACGACGAGTATGTTACTTCGGATAGCTGTAAACATGGTAACTCGAGAACGACATAACCCATCGGGATGATTTTGGCGCTATTTTGTGTAGAATATTAATGAAAAGAATTGAAAAGATTTTAGGTGAGATTGTTGGCTCTTTTTGTATGTATCTGTCGACTTGTGTTCTGGCGAGTTTTTTTTAAATTATTGAAAGGTGCATATGCAAATTTCCATAGGTCCTCACTTTTAAATATGAAATGCCACATTATCGGCGCTACGTGCCCCATTCGTACTTTCAGCTAGCGGTATTGATAAATCGCCGACTCGATTTGAAACTGGTTTCGTGCATCTAGGCTTCGAAATTATAAGTTCTCGCCTCCTTTGCGATCTGTCTTTGCCTACGCCGTCACACATATGGAGAGATAATGTGTATAATATAATATGATAATGGCCATATCATATTGAAAGCAGCGTTTCAATAAACTGCGATAACAAAATGTGTCTGAAGAAGTGGGTGTCCTAAAGAACGCATGCCAAAGGCCGCCCCATGCCAACTATGTGCGGAAATTTCGATAAGGGGTAATCTTGTCCCATTATTGTCTATTTTTGGAGTATACGGATGAGGCCATAATTATACAAGGAATTTATTTTAATAGTTACCATAAGCGTTTCGTTTCTGCGTCACCATTTAATCATACAGGTCATTTCCATAGTTACAAATGAGACCAGTAGATTAAAGCGAGTATTTTACGAGTTAGCATAGGAATTATTACTTGTCAAAAATACAATTAAAAGTTATATTAATGTATACCACTGAAGAAAAGATACAACTTGTGTGTTGTTTCTATATATCTACTTTTCAGTTTCATACCTACATTCCGGTAACAAAATTAAAGTTTCTTGTTAGCAAGTACCTAATTCAAATTCGTATGTTAACTCGTAAAGTAAACGCTCTATCTATTGATGTCATTGGTAACTATGGAAGTGACCTGTATGATTAAATGCTGGCATAGAAACCAAACTGCTATGTTAACCATTAAAATAAATTCACTGTATACAACAGCAATGAGATAACATGAATAACAAACTAGAATGCTTGAGTAAGAAAGAGATGGCCATACGAAAACATTATTTTAGTAGGCATATTTAGTTGACAAATGTCATAATTAAATTAAGCGTCAAGCCCTCTCGAATATTTGCTACTATGTTTATCTCTTTCTTACTCAAGCAATACGAGTTATTTTCTTGTTCCTGTTATCTCATTGCTGTTATATACGGATGGGGCCATAATTATATATAACAGCAATAAGATAACATGAACAACAAAATAAAATGCTTGAGTAAGAAAGAGATGACCATACAACAAAATTATTTTACTAGGCACAATTAGTTGACATATGTCATAGTGAAAGTGAGCGTCAAGCCTACTCGTATATTTGCTACTATGTTTATCTCTTTCTTACTCAAGCAATACCTGTTATTTTCTTGTTCATGCTACCTCATTGCTGTTATATATAATTGTGGCCCCATCGGTATAATTGTGGCCCCATCGGTATATAAAATAGTGAACACTTTTATATACCTATGTGATACTTAAGTATACTTTTACGGAATTATACAAATATACAGTTTACAAATATTAATACTATTGAGAAACGTTAATTAAACTATCAACCACAGTTGGTAATATGATGTTTAAACAGTAAATCAATTATGGTCATTGATATGTTCAATACGAATGTGATAACTTGTGTTATTTTAACGTATTTTAATAATTAGAGATATATTGGCATGGAATCGTATCCTGCAGCAGTTTTGTTTGATCATGAGTTGTCTTCAGGGCTGTAACTAGGCAAACTATTATTGTAGGCAAACCAATATTTTAGCGCCCCTCAGTACAAAAACGATATAAGTGACAAAAAATGTTAATGATACTGTATGACTTCTACATTTATCTCCGGATATATGATGTAATGTATTCAAACAAACAGGTAGGCATTCAACAAAAAATCCAACATTTTTTATTCAAACATTATAAAAATAAACAACTAAATGTTAAAATACGAAAATACAACACAAGTAAAATGAGAACAGAAAACAAAATTAGAAAACACGATTCTAATAAAAAAACAGTACATATTATTATGAGATCAGCAAAACATTTTACAAATCCCTGTATATAAACATATGGTCCACCCAAAATCGGAACGCCACTGCGTCGTTTTTAACGCAACAATAAGCATATGCATTTATCAGTGAACACGGGTTCAAATCCCACTGGCTGCAATGTTTTTTTTAATTTCCAAATTGTAATTCGCTTTACTAAGTGTTTCTGTATTATTAGCAGCATTAAGGTATTTTTTACCTATTTTGTAGAGAATGTTGAAGACTTCAACCATAATTCGATCTAGCAAAATTTGTTTTTCTTGCAGCGCGTTTTCTGTATTAAAGACGTTGAAAACATTTTCTTTTGTAACTTTTATATTTTAAACATGCAAAAATTATTTTAATTAGAATAAGACCACTTATGTGGTGCGTTCAAAAGCTTAAAGACATATCAATATGTTAAAATAATACAATATAAACAAATAATTACATATTATTATGCGTAGTAACATGTGAACGTCGAATAATGTTCTGTATTCGCAACCACACTGTCACACCGTTTTGTAATCATCAATATATTTAAAACGCGAAGCTTTTTTTGTCGGCATGATAATTCTTTTTTTAATAAATTTACCATAGTGTAGGGTTGCTAAAAAATCTGTATCAGGAAAATACGGCTACGGTAAGAGTCTGCAGCATCCAATCTGAAAAGTTCAAAACAGCCGTAGGACTGCGACAAGGTTGTATATTGTCACCGCTACTTTTCAATGCTTATAGTGAATATATTATACGCGAAGTATTACATGAATGGCATGGAGGTGTGACAATTGGAGGAAGAAAGATTAACAATCTGAGGTATGCGGATGACACGTTGATTATAGCCGCGTCCAAAGAAGAACTGGGAACCATAATGAACAAACTTGAAGCTACTAGTGAACAGTACGGGCTCAAATTGAATACCAAGAAAACGAAGGTAATGATAATAGATAGACCCAGGAAGAATCAAACCGATGAAAGGCAAGTAGCTGGATATGAAGTGGTCAGTCAATTCAACTATTTAGGCTCTATGATAACAAACGAGGGAGGTTGTGAAAGTGAAATACGTAGACGACTTGCAATGGCTAGATCTGCTACAACAAAATTAATAAAAATATGGAAAGACACAGACGTAACAAGAAACACAAAATTACATCTAGTAAAATCGTTAATTTTTCCAATTGCAACCTACGCTTCAGAAACGTGGACAATTAAAAAAGCAGACGCAAATCGAATAAATGCCTTCGAGATGTGGGTGTATAGGAGGATGCTCCGAATACCGTGGACGGCCCGCAGAACAAACGATTCTATTCTTCAAGAGCTAAAAATAAAAGTAAGATTGTTGACATCCATAAATCGTAATATACTACGCTATTTTGGACATATAGCAAGAGCGAAAGGTGGAATCGAAAGACTGATTGTACAGGGAAATGTCGAAGGCAGAAGATCCAGAGGTCGATCTCCCTCACGATGGACTGACCAGATAAAAACACACACAGGATACTCATTCGCTGAGGCATCACACCAGGCCCAAGACAGGGCAACATGGGCTGCAGCAACAAATGACTTGACATAATGCCACCATATCCTTCCGAAGGATAATGGAATTAGGAGGAGGAGGAGGGTCGCAGAAGTGTTTTAAATTGAACAAATTCTACCGGGAAAATGATTGTAGCGAAAAATACCATAGTAGTAGTACTTGTGCTTTCAAAATCAGTCTGTGGCATTCTGCTGATTGTTGCAATGGACGGCTGTATCTGCGATGAGCCCAAAGCAGTGAATGTATATGTAATATCAGTGGTTCTGCTCCAACAGTAGTTAAAAATTTAAGTTAGTTTGTCGCCACTGTTGTATTATGTTGTTTTAAAAATGGAAACATTTTTATATTTTGAATAAGGCCACTTATGCGGTGGGCTAATAAGCTAATAATTCTAATGTTTTGATTGATATAGGTGAGAACTGTAAAATAAATCTGGTAGACATATAACATTTCCTTTGCAAATTGTACAAAGCATTATTCGGACTCAAATCGTCCATATTACAAATTAATTTATTTGCAAAATTGGCCACTTGCTTATTTACTTTTTATTAGTACGAAAGAACTTTTTTCAGTGCCATTTTGGCGCCTGCGTCTGTAGGCAGGGGCCTACTCGGCCTATACCTAGTTACGGCCCTGGTTGTCTTTTAATAGTTATTTACATCATACGTGCTGTAGATTGCATTTCAAATCAAATCAAAGTCGTAAATGTGAATTTTCTTTATTTCTCCAAAACTTAACTAAACGAGAAACTAAATGGTGTTTTTTTTAGAGGAGGAGAACTTTAAATTGAAATAAAACACCGAAAAATGTTTTTAATATCCATGAAATTGGCTTTATTTGAAAGATAATTCTATGGCATTTATGTTTGAATATGATTTCGGGCATGTGACCGCCGCGCCTGTTGTGTACATGACGTAATCTGAAGGTCCAATTTTCACACACTCTTCGCAGTAAATCAGGCTGTATTTCGGCAATAACGCGTCAAATGTTGGTTTACAAGTGCTTAATTGTTTCCGGTTTATCGACGTAGACATGCGACTTTACATATCCTCAAAGAAAATGATGATATCATTTAATCAATTTTGCAACAGATCTAATGGCAATCGAGTTAATTTGTTTCAACTCAACCCATGATTAAAGGATCTGTTTTCAATCTAGCCACTAGAATGAATATTTAATAATCGAGCATCGACTACTTAGCTATTCAGATAAATTTATAAATAAAATTTTACCGATTTCCGGATATTAAGCCTTTGTTTACATACTAGAACGCGTTGGCCAGCCTACGTCTGGCCCTGCGACCGTAAATAAACGGTTAACAATAAAAATGCTTGCTTAGGCTGGTAGCCAGCCGACGTCCGGCCCTGCCAGCGTTAACAATACAAATGCTTGCTGCGTCGCCACTTGTGCGCGGTCGGCATGTGCGCGCGCCACTTGCTAGTATGCAGGCCCTTCATGCTGCTTGTGCCGGCGCCACCAGCTCTTATAATATAAGATATAAAAGTAGGCTGTTAACTAAGTCATAACTGGATCTGCACAGTAATATTCCATTACCATACATGGCAACCATTACCATACTAAAACAACTGTATCTCTAAGGTAATATTCCATTAGCGTGCATGGCAACCATTACCATACTGAAACCGATACACTATTGAACAAACCACGGATGTTATAAATCATAAAATTCCTAGATATTCTATATTTCTATAACCAGGCAACTCAATCTAATTCCCAACAAAACAAATCGAAATTTTCACATTCACCTATTTCTTTAATTATGAGCCCAATCCTTCAAGCCGTTAAATAATTAATTATTCTCACATATTTGAAATAAAATTTTTCTTTGTGCATTCACTTTTTAACAGTATTAACAATACAAACCCCTTTACAATAGAACAACCCTCAATTGGAACGCCAAACAACCAAATAGCAGCATTCTCGAAGTCGACCTGTTGAATATTTCTTTATAACCCAATACAACCACGTTTAACTGGCGACCTTAGTGAAATCACTTGTTGAGGATCTCATTCAAGGAACCCTAACGCAAAAATATTAAGCGAATACATAACATTTACTGTCCTTATAGGTAGACCATGAGCCAGACATTTTGGATATTGTAGCCATAAATTTTCGGCCGGCAACAAGCCGCGACTTCGTCTTGGCTTGTACTTGCCTACCTCAAATGTTAATAGGTCCTTACATTCCTTGTTACTTAAATAGCTATTAATATAGCGCACATAGAACAATCGCAAAGGCGTCATTGCTAGCTCAGCGAGAGATCATAAGTCATGAGAAGATGCCTGAGTGGATATACAACAAGCCGACTGGCGGCGTTGTAGATAACTAACTTGATGAAAAAAAATCGCAGACGGGTAATATCTTATCCAATGTAATACGATATTTTGTGCAACCGACGATAAGAGGACGGTAAGGTACGGTAACCCCAAATATTTATTTATGCACATCCCTACTAAATAAATCAGAATTAAATCGAGTTCTCCACGACCGATAAAGTTATGATGAGAAATAACATAGTCACAAATCACAACACCGTTACCACATGCGGCAGTCTTTATCCCGACACAATGAAACACCTTCGGCTGAGTTTCGATAAATCACCAAGCTATTTCCGGGGCGGTTTTGAGAAGTCGAGAAGCACACATGCGACCTTAAATCGCAAATCCCGACTGCTAGTTGTCAAGGAAATTTTCATTTTGCCGACTTAGTTCTTTGTCATGGGGCTAATCTTAAAAAGGGTGATTAATGCCCCACGAAACTATGCAGACGTTAAATGCAAGAAATTATGTATATCCGTTCGTACGCGGAGAGCACCGCAACACGTACATTCCCAGGAAATGGGCATACGGCTGCACTCTGCTGCAAGCCAAATCATGCTCGGAATTGCATATAAATGATTAAACAGATGAGGACTGGCCTAAAATAATCGACAACTACATTAGTTTACGACAAGAGGCGCTATAAATTAAAATTAACCTAAGGAAACTGTAAAAATTTTCATAGATAATATTTATATACTAGTACAATTATCAGTAGATAAAATTCACCATTTTTATGCAAATATTCCACGGAACGGTTAAGGTGTTCTAATGGACACCCAATTAACAGGAAACGTTCACGTTTATAAGAAATTCAATTAAGACGTTTATCTATTGCCAAATAAAAATAAGCCATTGCGGCGAGACTGTATTATTCTACCTTACAAATCTCTCCTCCGCCTTGTTGTTACTTACATATGCCTATCTAGTATGGATCACGTCTGCAGGCAACATCAAGAGAATACATACGCATTGAAACTACATTTTGCGTACCCACAAAACGAACGAATAGCGAAGACAACTGAGGAGCCAACATTTAGCTAGCCAGCTGAAGACACACGTCAAAATGTCATGCCTCAAGTGATACTGATATTAATTTATACACATTTCTCTTATTATTTCGGTTCTTCTGCCAAGGATTAGCTATTGAAACGCTAACTTTTATTCTATTTTTAGGTGGGGCGTTTCCACATTAATCTCTGCCGGCTCGTGGCAACAGGAAAAGGTACCCTGTTAGTATTTGTTACATCATGGGGTACAGTTGCATTTAATTAATAAAACAATGCGGAACAAGTATGAACAAATTTAATTAAACTTTGAAATTTGCTAGTGCAAACTGTTAGATATCCACTCCTCTTGCCGTTTATTCAAGCCCCAATTTGTTAAAATTAAATATTGCAGGGATGGAGTTTTCCAGTGGCACTTATGCTATTGATTGCGAGGTCGTTAGCCGGCATTTATTCATTTTCCCGGAGAAACGTCCCTGAACCTGGGACTTGCCTAAAAACGACAGATCCATACAGAGGCCCCATCACACATTCATCCCTGCACCCGCCACAACAGCTCAAAGACAGTCATCAAAATTCAGCATTCCGGCGTGTATCTGATGTTCGCAGGATCGCTGGCAAAATGTAAATTTAATAGATGATAAGTAGTCGTGCCGTTTTCTCCTCCAGATAGATTTATAGGGCGCGAGTTCAGCGGGCGGAAGCGATCGAAGGGATTTGGAGCACATCAGCAGTGATCATTTAACACCGAGCAAGAATGCTTTGTCACGGCTCGCAACAGATAAAAAGCGCCCGGCAAAAATACGGCAGAAATCGCGACGACGCGATCGCCTGATGAAACGACGAGACGCCCGCTGTCTCTTGAGGTGCCCCGCATTATTAAATTTGCCAACTTCAGAAAAAGTTATATATGGACGCGCTAATTAAATACGTGAGCTGCTTCCACTATTTTTGTCGTTTGTCAGCTGTAATGTCGACTGCATGACGCCGAGGGTGGCTGGCTTCACGAAGTTTTCCTCCAGGTGAACTTTAAATTGGATAATTACTGGAGAAATATAGCTAGCGGGAGGTATATATGTATGTGGGTGGCAATGATGTAGTGTAGAGCACAGATTGAAATAAAATATAAAATATGTCTATTTTGCGTAGTTGTCCTTAACAGAAATTAGGCTAGTTAAACGGTGGACGAATATCAGCCACGAATACGTGCTTCTCATTTTTCTCGCACTAGAATAAACATTAGAGAAAAAATTGTGGACAAACTCGGTAAAATGTTGAAGGGCGTCCTACATATGCTATGTAAATGGAGTAGTACTCGACCACGTATAGTAGTTTTGAAGAGATGATCCATATGTTTAATATAGCAGCTGAAACATGTAATATGTCTGTTTCTGTTAGACAAAACGTCTAGCTATGTGAGATAAACATGTCTGAATCCTAGAAATCTAAAATGCAATAAAGAGCAGCAGTGTCGTGAAGAATCTCTAAGGTAGCGCATCCACTGAACGTGAAGTGCATTTTCCACCCCCTCATCGGTAAAGATTTATTCCCCTATCTGGGGAAATAGCATAGTAAATAAATTTACCATATTCTACATGCGTGATTGACGTATATTATTTCAAAATCTGCGACAATGCACCACCACATTATAAGTAACCGAAATTATTTGCGAAAACCCCAACGTGTAACGTCTCTTCTGTCGGAATTGTATACACAGCCTTCCGAATATGCTACCCAGACGCGGCCTTTCTTCATATGAACTCGACTAAGTCAATGCATGTTCGAAAAACTGTAATCATAAATTCGACAAGCGCCCGCTATCGCAGGGTCAGATCAGACTGAGCTTGCTTGAGGCTTGAGCCTACGCAAACGTGGCCTCCATTGAATGTTAAAATATTCTTATATATGGACCTATTTTTTCTGCTTTACCTCCGCTACAGTCTATAAACTATCGAAAAGCTGACAACCGCTTCGATCCGACAAATGCGTCAGTTAGTCGTACAGCTTACATGCATGAAATAAAAGTTACTCGTGATTTCTTTAAGTTTTAAAATGAGATGAATGGTGAAAACTAAGTACAAACAAATAAAAAATTCTTGAATGACGTGTTTGCTATGATAGAATCATAGCTCCTTTGCTCCATCTAACTCGGGATTCGTGACTTCCCGTGGTTTTTGTAAATTTTATCTATAATCAGACTGCACCCAACTAAATGTCATTTATGTAATTTACCGACGATTTAAAATGTATGTTATGTACCAGAATAGAAATTTTTCATTTTACCGTGGTGAAATAAATTTTGGGAATAACCCCTTGGCAGTGCAGTAACGTCTTCAGCTTTCAGCGAAAAAGTGTATTAATATTGCTTTTCCTTGTGGAACTGATTTTGCAGAGTGTTATCGTGTGACGTCCCAACGAGAAGGTAACATTCTTAGAACTTCTTTGGAAACCCTTGCTATGGGGTCACAGCTACACGACTGACCGGCTCAAATATAATGTGAATGTTATCTTAATATAATTATTTGAAATTGCTTGTATTATGTTACTTTGTAAAGTGTCTTGCAGTTCAGTGTGTTTTACAAGTGAGCATTTTACAGAGTTCCAAAAATGAGGTAAGGTTCAAACCTGGAAGCTGAGCAGCACACACATCCATCGCCAGCAAGTTTTCTATGGTAGGAGCTTTCCATTCGATCGCTATCATTTAAAACACTACAGTGCAGCCCTAAACAATAACAAAAGTATATTTCCAGTGCTGACTGATTGGACTTTCGAGAGTAGGCGGCTTTGTTTAGTTTAAGATCCGCCCCCATCGGTGAGCTACTAAGCACCCTATAAGTTTTTTATATATAGCAAATGGAAATTTATTGGTAACCAAGTTGACATCTGAATGACTTAGACGTTCATCAACATCTGACAAGTGAATGTTAAAGCAGTAGGTATGTTGTTCAAAAGTCGAAAACCGATATTTCAGGTTTTTAATGCCCAAAAAATACAAATTAGCAAAACAAAGTGCAATATATGTTAATTACGAAAAAGACAGTATGGTTAAGATGAACCATCTAATGTCTATTACATAGTCACAGAATAAAGTTTTGCCTTTTGAAATTCATCACGTAGTTAATGTTCTGTCAGGATATCAAATTGGTCACAGCCGATTACTGCAATAGAACTTAAGCTCACACAATTGAAGATACCGAAAATGGAAAGTAGTTCAGTATGGCCATAAGAAGTAGTGATGTTGACGAAATTCACGATACTGACCAGTGTGAACGCAAATGTCTACCCAACTATGATGCACGCTGCTCTATCAACCGGGTGCAAAAATGTGTTCCATTATAAAGATAACGGATTGCATTAATAAAAAAATTATTGCCACGACGATGGCGGTAAAATACCTTAAATGTGCAAGGATCGATATATATTGTTTATGGTCTTCGATTTAGTGAAAAACTGAATTTAAAAAAAAGCAGAAGTAAGCAAGATCATACTAGATCAGGTTATCAAGGAAGTAAGTAACATACTCAGTAAAGATAAAATAGTAAATTTCATAATTTAATTTAATTTAATTTAATTTAATTTAATTCGCACTCATCCAACAGCCGTTAGGCCAATTATAGGCGTCGCTGTGCAGTTATGAGGACTTCCAACCTCACTAACGACTGTCATGATGTTGTATGACCGCCGGGACCAACTTTTTTCCGTGATAGCCGTACCACGAGGCGCCGACAGATGCAGCCGTGGAATTCCCATCCAAGTTCTGACCAGAGACAGCGTTGCTTAACTCTGCTGATCGAACGTGGACGCTTGTTCAAGCTACACCACCCGGGACCTTACATGGGGCACCTGTCAGATACTGAAGGATAAAAGCGATAGAAGAGACAGACTTTCGGTAGAGATTATTCCTTCGAAGACTTTCAGATTTTTCGATACAAATGCTATTTAAAAATCACAGAAGAAGAAAATGATATACGCCTTAAGGTGAAATATTTATTTGTAACCGATTACAACCTTAAGAGATCGTCTGATCTGATCACCGTTGATAGACTTAAATTACCATGAGAATATAATTCCTTAAATTTTGAGCCCCAACCCTCAAATTTAAGACATTGGCCAATAGGACCTTCTACCATACTGACAATATAGCGACTCATGATTTTCGATTTAGTACAAGCTAACTCGGTTTTGTTTCACTTGTCAAATGAACGAATTTAGAAATATCAGCTGATTTTTCGTGGTTAGGTCATGCGTTTTAAGCATAAAAAGTTAGAAACAGTGTATCTCTGAGAAGAACTTAAGCTCACACAATTGAAGATACTGAAAATGGGAAGTAGTTCAGTATAGACATAAGAAGTAGTGATGTTGACGAAATTCACGATACTGACCAGTGTGAACGCAAATGTCTACCCAACTATGATGCACGCTGCTCTATCAACCGGGTGCAAAAATGTATTCCATTATAAAGATAACGGATTGCATTAATAAAGAAGGTTATTGCCACGACGATGGCGAAAATACCTTAAATGTGCAAGGATCGATATACCGGGTGACAATGAGACTAGGACCATGCTTATATCTTCTTTATTTATGAATCGATTTGGATAAATTTTATACCAACATACTACACATAATTTCTGATTGGCCGATAGATATAGTCAAAGTGGCTGACTTCCTCTTTTACCGGATGTACCAACTTTGATTTTTTAAATGGAACACCCTGTATATTTTATGTTTTTCTAATTATTTTTTCAATTTTTATTTTTTACCATAGAAGGCCTTGACTTGATTTTTTTTTCTAATTGACTCTAGCAACTCTTAATAATAGCTATTTTATCAATAAGGTCAATAACAAACCTTTAATAATAGTATATTATGCAACGAGCATTCAATGATAGCTATTAAGACACGAGTATGAGAATTACGACACGAGCCGTAGTCGATTGTCGTAATGAATATGAGTGTCTTAATAGCCATTAAATGAGAGTTGCATACACTTTTTTTTCTACGGCTAGTCGTAATAGTGAAAAATAAGCACTTTATTTTCAAATTTTTTAAAAATTATAGTGAAATTATGAGTTGTAACTAAGGAAATAAACTCCTGGACAAAATTAACGCACCACTTTATTAAACTTTTATAATTACAATATTATAGTTAAAATTATAATGAAAATTACATGAATGCTTATAAATTAGGTTTGTGTAATCATTTGCGAAAGAAATCAGCCAAACATGACCTAATTTTAAATAATTTTTGATTTAAGAACTTTTTTTGTTGAAAACGCGTGAAATGTGAAAACATAAAAAAATCGAAAACAATAGAATTAATGGATTCAATGCGACATTAATACCGTATATGCCCTCCTCTACTTCTAATTACGGCATTCATGCGCCTTGGCATACTGGAGATTAGATTTTCAATAATTTCTTGGGGAATATTCTCCCATTCTGCAATTACTGCATCTACCAGTTCATTGTGGTTGGCAGGTGGGGGTGTACGACTTCGGACCTTTTTTTTTAGAGCGTCCCATAGATGTTCTATGGGATTTAAATCGGGGCTGTTAGGTGGCCAATCCATTAACGGAATATCAACAGTATTCAAGTAGTCGATAACATGTCTAGCCACGTGGATACGAGCATTATCTTGCATGAATAAAAAATTGGGTCCCACAAAGGGAGCAAATGGCATTACATGTTGAACTATGATGTTTTCCAGATAATAATCCGCATTCATAGACCTGTAACACCTGGACCCTTCTTTTTAAGGGATTAATTATTAATTTACCTCGGATAAGCTCATTAGTCGGAGACAGAGTTCAAACGTACATTTCAGCCACCATACGAAGTTAACAAATACTCAAACAGAATTTCCTGTATACACTTTTATTTGTTTTAACTATGTACAAAATAATAAAGCATGAATTAACGAAAATGGGAGACTTTCAATCACTTTTACGAATGATTAATTTACAATAACGGCGCGAGCTGCCCCTTCGCTTGCCGCAACCAAATTCGCCTGCGGATGGGAATTGAAATCGACGGCTGGAGAGGCTCTCTTCGGGCGTTTCGGGCCTCTTCGCAGTTCTCGCACATACGTGGACCCGCGCAGTGGCTGCGCCGCAGGAGATAGCTGTCAAAGTTCTCACCTCGTGTTTCTGTATACAATCTACAAATTAAATCTATCAATACACGTTTTCCACCCTTTCAGGGTGACGAGAATAGGTTGAATTAGAACCCCGGGAAGGATGCCGTGCAGCGGCGTGATTACGGGAGGATTTATCCAAGCCCCGTGGTTCTCGTGAATATGATTGTGGAAGCCTGCACGTTCCGGCGAAGTGCCGCAATTTTCAACAATTAACAGGTAAATTTACATTTACTTTGCAAGAGTGATATGTTTCTAGTCGGCCGGCTGAATGCCTTATTTTACAAGGTAACGGTAGCCAAGGTTCATGAAGTTAGTGGGGTTTCGGCGAGCTCGCAAATTAATATTTGCTGCCGGAGTAAAAGTTCGAGTTCGAGCGGTGCAGGCACTCGATTTCAAAGCGGTCCAAAATGTATCGGGCTTTATTTCATTAGGGCCGTATATTTTGGCTGGGGAGAATGGATGACATCTTGATATTTATTTTGACAAGCCACTAGGTCAAACCACGATAAACAGAGGACAGTCAGGCGGATTTTCACCACTGAGTCGAATTCTGCTTAGTGGCGACTGCGAGATGTTTCCCAAAATAATTCACTAGGTCAAATCTACTCTCGGGGAAGTTAACTAATTAATAAGTTATTGACATCCAGGCGGATTTTCACCACTGGGTCGAAACAACTTATTATCTAGCTTGCTAAGTTCGGTCGGGGTCTCCTGAAGGGAGCTGGTGCTAGCAGGAAAATCTCTCTTTAGTCGGACGGGACGGTCAGGATTGGGGATCTGGGACTGGGGAAATCTGTATGGAAGGTCTCGGAGTCGGAAGGGAAAGTCTCGTGGAATCTCTTGGAAAATCTCCTCTGCAACTGGTTTTATAAGTCTTGCAAAGTTTCTAGGAGGGGAGGAACGGCGCGCGTCTTGCCTTTGTTCGCGCTGTTGTCACGGGCGGAATTGCCTTATCTTACCGAATTCTTGATAACGCGAAAGGTCGGCGACGTTTCAATTTGCAAATATTATTCAATATTAAATTACTCAAATTGAAACGGGAGCTAGCGTTACAGACCTTACACGTATAGGGACCAACTCTGTGCGACCGTTGAAGCAGATTCCCCCCCAAAACATTACAGATCCACCACCAAAACGGACCCTTGGAGTGATATTGCAACTTGCAAATCTCTCTCCTTCCCTTCGCCAGACACGCTCGCGTCCATCAGGAGATGTGAGGCTAACCCTCGTTTCATCTGAGAATAAAACCTTCTTCCAATCATTAACAATCCAGTGTTGATGATTTCTGGCAAAACGCAATCTTTGAATTTTGTGATCTCTGGTGAGTAATAGTTTTTTTGCTGGTCTTCTGCTGCTTAATCCAGCTTCATTTAAACGTCTTCTGACTGTTCGAGACGATATTACAAGATTGCGAACAGCTGCAAGCTCATTCCTTAACACAGTACTAGTGATTCTCCTGTTTCTTAGAGCGGATTGCCTAAGAAAACGCTCATCCCTTGGATTGGTTCGTCGTTTTCGCCCTTGCCCTGGTCTTCGAATATGAGATCCTGTCTCGTTAAATCGTGTAACCATGCGACTTATGCTGGAATGATGCCTTCCTATCAAATTTGCAACAAAACGCATCGAGTATCCTTCATCCAGCAAAGTTGATACCCTTACTGCCTCTTCCACGGATAAATTTCTTGGGCGATTCTTTTTTCAAGTTTAAAACACTCGTAACTGATACAATCGATAACAAAAACAAACTTGATGACTAAAGATAACTTGTCTTAATAAGCAGTTTCCGATCCGATTTTAAATCAATTTTTGGTAAAAGTGACTTTAATTGACAATTGTAATCTTAAAACAAAACATTTCTTGACAGCATTTGTTTGAAACATCAGAGGAGGTCCAAAGGCTACTTGCAAGACAGTTAGTAAACTAAAAGTTATCAATTTCTCGGAATTAAAAAGAAATATAATAGTGGTGCGTTAATTTTGTCCAGGAGTTTATTATGGAAAAACTTTTATTATCAACAAAACGCAAAAATGTCACAAAATCAAGGTTTAACAAAAAAAAAAGGAAATTTTAGAATAATTTTTGATTTACAGTTATATTTGTGATGGTACAGTTATTAAAATGCAACTGCGGCGCTTCTGGTAGTTTTGTGACAATATTGGTGGATGCCATTGTTGATGTTGATGGAGTAGTAATGTTTATTTACATGCATTTTGCCGTCGCCTCGATTTCGCAACCGGGGCGGAGCCCCGAGGGCCCCCTTGGAGAACGGCGGAGCCCCGAGGGCCCCCTTGGAGAGGGACAGAGCCCCGAGGGCGCCTTTGGAGAGGGGCGGAGTCCCGAGGGCCCCCTTGAAGAGGGGCGAAGCTACGATGGCCCCCTTGGAGAGGGAGGGACACCCGAGGGCCTCCTTGGAGATAGGGCTAGCCCCGAGGGCCTCTTGGAGAGGGGTGGAGCCCCGAGGGCCCCCTTATAGAGGGGTGGAGCCACAAGGACCCCCTTGAAGAGGGGCGAAGCCCCGATGGCCCCCTTGGAGAGGAAGGGAACCCCGAAGGCCTCCTTGGAGAGAGGCCTAGCCCCGGGGGTTCCTTGGAGAGAGGCGGAGCCCCGAGGGCTTCTTGGAGAGAGGCGGCGCCCCGATTTCCCCCTTGCAGAGAGGCGGAGGGCCCGAGGGCCCCCTGGGAGAGGGACGGATCCCCGAGGGTCCCTTGGAAAGGGGAGAAGTCCCGAGGGCCCCCTTGGAGAGGGGCGGAACCCCCGAAGCCCCGAGGGCCCCTTAAAAAGGGGCGGAGCACCGAGGCCTCCATGGAGAGGGGCGGAGCCCCGTCAACCCCCTTGGAGAGGGGCGGATCCCCGAGGCCCACCTTGGAGAGGGTCGGAGCCCCCTTGGAGAGAGGCGGAGCCCCGAAGGCTTCCTTCTTTGGGCAGGTGGATGGTAGAGGAAGGCAGGGGAGGAGGCCTAAAAATGGTGGTAAATTGAATAGAATAGACCGCGCAATAGCGCGAGCAGCACCGTTTATATTGGTTATAAACTTGAAAAAAATTCGAATCTTAATGGATATCATTAAAGTACAGGTAGGAAATATATATTAAATCAATTAAAGTATAGGAGTAGAAAAAAGAATATAATTTGCTAAACTCGTTTTTTAAGAAAAAGTCACTTTATCTTTATCTGAAACTGAAAATTAATAAAAAATAAATCTGTTGTTTAGAAAAATTTAAACTTGGAAAGACTATTATATATAATTTGACTAGTAGACAGTAGTCGGAATGTAAACTTTGACGAACCGGAACGCTGTTGGGGGGGGGGGGGGGGGCGCAAGCGAAAATTTGCGCGGAAAATAATAATAATAAGTGTCTTTTCCGTCAATAGTCGACACAAACCAGTTTAATTTAATATTTAATTTCAAACCGAAAAGACCCTAATTACAAAAAAAAAACAAGATCGGTATAAATACAACAAAATAAAGTGTATTCATTTCCTTCTAGAATAACTCAGAAATAGGCAATAAAATCAAAATAATTCAACAAAATTCAAAACTCTAAATATTGTAAGGTAACAGAACAGATAATACATTATAGGTAATTATTAATAATATTGATACCAATAAAAATGTAAACATTGGTTAAAGAGTTAAAAAAGATCCCAGATTTCTTGGTACCAAGTCTCCTTTTTGTGCTCTCTCTTTCTGCTGTTTATGTCAGACGCAGAATGAACAAAATAGGTAATGGAGGATGGAGCATAATGAGTAATGACTACCAAAGTACCACGTCACACGCTTTTGAGCAGTTTCTAGCTATTGCCGTATGGTGGGTTGTCATCATTAATAGGTTTCACGTGTTATTTCGATTCAGATGGTTTCAAACAGCAGGACACTGGCGCGCAAAGAATTTCAGCATAAAAAACGTGGGTGTAATAATAAACGGAATGGTTTGTTTTTTGGTAAATTTTTCACGAAAAGGAACGGCTTTTGATGAAATTTCACGAGACGGAACGACTCTTGATAATATTTCACGAACCGGAACGCCGTTCCGGTCCGTTCCGGTACATTCCGACCACTGCTAGTAGATGCAGAAAAATATAAAATATACAGGGTGTTCCATTTAAAAAAACAAAGTTAGTATCATTTCCGGTAAAACCGGAAGTCAACCATTTTGACTATATTTATCAGCCAATCAGAAATTATGTCTAGTATCTTGGTATAAAATTTTATCCAAATAGATTCATAAATAAAGAAGATATAAGCATGGCCCTAGTCCCATTGTCACCCGGTATACTGTTTATGGTCTTCGATTTAGTGAAAAACTGAATTTAAAAAAAAGCAGAAGTAAGCAAGATCTTACTAGATCAGGCTATCATTAAACATCACAGAAGAAAATGATATACACCTCAAGGTGAAATATTTATTTGTAACCGATTACAACCTTAAGAGATCGTCTGATCTCATCACCGTTGATAGACTATTAAATTACCATGACTATTCAACACTATAACATATAAGCCAATTACATTGCAGACATTTGCTTTTTTCAACCAATAACAGCAGTATATCACTGAATATTGGGCACCATGCAAAATATTCACAAAACAATGTACGTACTCAAAAAATAAATAGCCTTGTTGCGAAGTATCGCTTAGCAACGATGTTCTGTCCTTAGTGATATCGCTAGGTTACGTAACACTAAACCCCAACAAACTGTGTGGCTTGTTTTAAAAATTTTAAAATGCTGTGTTTTGGAAGTATTCCGCTGAATTTAATTGAGAATGAATAATTATATTAATTGTTGGATTATTTTTTAATAAAGTTAATCGTTATGTATTAATATTGTGAAATAGTCGTCCCAAATACCACTCGAAGTGGATATATTTTTTTTAAATATTTTGCCATTTCCATAGAGATTATTGCAAATTTCGCTCAACAAAATCACATTTAAATGTCACTCGCCTTCGGCTCGTGACATTTTTGATGTGATTTTGTATCGTGAAATTTAAACGCAATAATTTACATGGAAACGACAAAATATTTGTCAAAAATATATCCACTGCTTGTGGTATTACCCTTGAGAATATAATTCCTTTAATTTTGAGCCCCAACCCTCAAATTTAAGACATTGGCCAATAGGACCTTCTACCATATTGACAATATAGCGACTCACGATTTTCGATTTAGTACAAGCTAACTTGGTTTTGTTTCACGTGTCAAATGAACTAATTTACAAATATCAGTTGATTTTTCGTGGTTAGGTCGTGCGTTTTAAGCATAAAAAGCTACAAAGAGTGTATCTCGGACAACCATTAAGTATTAGTATTGATACTCAGGTAATAAAATACTATTACGCTCCCTCTTCTATATATTTTAAATCATTATATTCTCTTCCTAAATACAATTCGTAGTATACCTAATAATCTATTTTTGTAAAGAATATAATTTCGCTATAATCCCAATGCTTGAACATACAACTCGTCCTACGGACTCGTTGTCTTTTCAGCTTTAGGATTATAACTCATAATATTCTTTAAAAAACTATCGATCCAGCTCTATGATGCGCAGATACACTTAAACCCTTTTCAATAAGAAAAGCGAGTCCGAGTTTCGGAAATACCCCAAACTGGCCACTTGCTAATCCAGGGCGAGCAATAAAGATTGACGTTACTGATCCGGAAGTCCACAATAAAATGCGAATCCCGAGATCATAACTTTCTGGACGTAGGACAATAGTGCATTGTATCTCAAAAATACTATGCATTTCTTGGGCAGCCGTAAAATCATAAAACCCTTCTTCTTGCGTAAATGGGACTATATAAAGTGTCACCTCCACCCCACGCTGCCATTTGGGTATTTAGTGTATTGAGAATTCTGTCTGAATTCTTTCAGCATTTAAAAAGAACTTGGTCAGATTTCAGTTCATTCACTCGGATGAGCATATATTTACGACAGAGACTGCGGCTAGTTCGTTGACCTGCATTTTACGGCATGTTACTTATAAATTTTTGTATTCAAGTACTCTATATATATAACTGAACCATTGCTACATGTACGTATGTTCGTGTATCTTTATTTGATTTGTATTCTCAAACAAGAATACCTGTTATTTTTTTCCACATCGGTTGTCAGTTTACCTAACCAACATTAATTTGTAGCTCCACTGGCAACCAGCTTCATTCGACCACAATACCTCTAAACTGTCTTCTCTCACATTCTTTTTCTATTATTAGGTTGAAGCGATTTGTTCTCATGCTATCTTCTTGGCGAGTTTCCGTCATTCTAGGTACTTTTTCAGTTAATATCTCACGTGTGTCTATACGGGTTTTATTTTTATTTTTATTGAGATGCCCTATTACGTTGATGTAATAATAATAACAATAATAACTGGATATGATTTTTGTTAGGAACTTACTTGCAGCATTTAAAACTATGCCTTATATTTCTGGGGGACGTTCTTATTTCCTTTCTTAAGAAACGGTGTCATGGTGCTTAGTCTCCATTCTTCCATTTTTCGGGAATATTTCGAGTTAATAATTTTTTGAAATTGTGTTGTTAGTACTTTCTCTAATTCATGACCACCAAGAGTTTTTCTATTCTTTAGTTTTTGGTTGCTTCGTATACATACTTCCTCTTGTATTATGCCCCCTTCGTATACGAGTTCCTCTGGGTTTATATCCACAGGGGTGTCTTTTTTGTTATTTCCCGCGTTTCTGTACAGGTTTCGTATGTAGCAAGTTCACTTTTCTAGTAAGATGCCATTTATTTTGTACTTCTTCGTTGATGGCTTTTTTCAATCTATTAGTACATCCCCAACATTTTTCTGTCTTCCATCTAAGTCGCTTTGCATTTCAACATCGAATTATTTTCCAATATATCTATTATTAAAATTTAAAAAAAATGGTTTTCTACGTGGTTAAAGGTTGGATCATTCTTTTTATATCACTTTGCCTTAAATGATAGCAATGATAGCTGTGTCAGGTAGAATATTAAATGATCGCCGAAGATTGGTGATGAGGTGGGTTGAACCGGAATAATACGAAAAGAACTTGTAATACGAATTGAATAAATGATTCTTTACAATGATTTAGAAATGAAGTTTAATAATGGAGTAAAGTATAAACTATACAATACAGAAATGAAGTAAAGAATGAACTGTACAATACAGTGATGATGCAAAGAATGTTAATCGTTCCCATTTTCATGATATACGTTGTTACGATTTGCGTTCTTTAATTAAATGAACTATGTAGGAATATACTGTACTTTAGTTAGCTGTAAGCCATCTGTATAATATTTTAAGGTAAAATTCGTAGGAAAATGTCATATTTAAATTACAACAAGCGGATGTTTAGAAACGTGCCTTTCGCTTGGGAAGCTGGAGATATTCCAATCTCACGAATAAGATTAGAGTAAGTTTATGCAGCGTTTACTTCATAAACCGAAATATTGAGTGATGTATATGACCGGTACGTGATTAGAAGAAGCAACGGTTGCAACTCGATCATAAAAACTATTTGCAGCTGGGACCAAATGCTTTAGTAGAATTTTAAATCTTTATAGCGGTAATTTACTAAGGGTCCGAACAGGCCACATTTCACCGTGGGAAATCCTCAAGCTTGTAAAAATTCATAGAACTATTATGAACGGTCACGTCCGCGTAATGCAAAATGTCCAAAATTTAGACCAGCTCTGATAGGTTATTGGGAACTTTGTAAACGCCCACCGAGCTTTCTTGGTCAGAATGGACTTAGAATTAAGTTAGTTAATAAGAAGATGTAAATACGTAAACTTAAGGGTTCTGTAAACGGCAGAAAAATAAATGCAAGCATTTGTATCTACTTAAGTGTTCTTATTAATCTCAGTAGCTTTGGTCTTCGTGTCCGAGTGTGTTTCAATTAAAAGGATTGCCAGTTACCCCGACTTTAGGCGTCTCGCAATAGTGGTGATCAAGCGGTGTAATTTATAACTTATTTAAATCGCACGACAGAAGATTTCTTTTGTTTCGAAGTCGGTCCAAGTGCAAGCGTTGAAATATACAAGGGGAAGCACGTGAACAGGACGGGAACGTTCATTGCGGGGAGCGGCGTAGGTAAAATCCAGGAGCGTCGAGGAGTGAATGCAGGAAATTCCGTGGTCCAACGGGAGCGGTCAATTCGGGAACGGCGTAGAGGACTGGGGCGGCGTCACGTAAGAGTGGAAACGTTGGAAAACCAGCAAGCGTCGAGGAGGTGACGGCAAGGAATCCGTGGAGGCGGCCAGACAACAGGAGGGCAGTCATTCGAAGGGGCGGCGAGGCAGCATTCTGGGAACAACGTCAGGTAAAACGGACAACGAAGAAAAACCAGTGTAGTGCAGGGAAAGCCAGTAAAAGTGTCGAAGTGAGTGACGGCGGAAACTCCAGAAAAAAAGACAGGGAAGCGGCTTCAGAACAGGGAGGCGGCGCGTCCAGATCTGTGGGAATAAGACGACAGCACAGCGGGGAAAGCAGAAAATTCCAGTTGTGGGTAAGTAATACTTGTTGTTTGTTTCGGAATTATATGGTCTTATTATGCGATTTAGTAAGGTTGTGTATATATTTTTTTGAAATAATAGGATCAGGTATTGCTCGTAGTTGTCAGTAATAGTAAATTTTCGACGGGTTGTGAACTAGTTACGTTTTTACAGCAGCGATAGGTAATTTACGAGTTACGCAAAATTCCTGGTTTACAGAATTTAAATTTTTATCAAGTGTTTCATTTAAAAACAAACAATGGTTTCCGAATACAGTATTTTTTCGGTGAACGAATTAAAATATGTTGCTAATCTGTTGGAATTACCGGAGAAAAAGAAAAAGGCAGAGATCATAGAAGAATTGATTAAGGCTCAACATTCGGTAGAGGACATTAAGGTAGAATTAGGTGCCTGGGAGGAAAACCCTCGGAAGGACAAGTGGGAAGAATTAGCTAGCAGGGAACGAGAATTAGCTGAAAGGGAACGAAAAGAAAAATTAGAATTAGCGTAAAGGGAACGAAGAGAAAGGTTAGAATTAGCTGAAAGGAGAGAACGGTTAGAATTAGCTGAAAGGAGAGAACGGTTAGAATTAGCGGAAAGGGAGCGAGAAGAAAGATTGGAGGTAGCTAGATTAGATGCTCAAGTGAAAATTGCTCAGGCCCAAGCTCAAACGGCAAATGAAAATAATGTACATGATGTCAATGCAATTAGGAATATGTCTTTGAATATGACAAAACAATTGCAGCCTTTCAAGGATGACGGTGACATGGGATTGTATTTAACAAATTTCGAGCGGGTTTGTGTGCAATTGAACTTCTCCAAGGAATCGTGGCCAATTCGATTGACGAGTGTGTTGTCACCAACAGCGAATGAGGTCGTGGCTCGATTAACAGAAGAGGACAGCAAAGATTACGACAAAGTCAGGGCTAGTCTGCTCAAGAAATATCAGCTAACAGCAGAAGTTTTTAGAACGAAATTTCGGTACGGGAAACGGAAAACTGACCAGAGTTATGCGGAATTTGCATACCAACTAAAAACCAATTTCCAGGAATGGATCAAGAGCGAAGAAGCGGAAGGAAACTTCGACAAGCTAACTCAACTGATGTGCTTGGAGAAATTTTATAGTTCGTTGCCAGGGGAGATGAAATTTTGGGTGGAGGACCGAAACAAGTCCAAGACGATGGAGGAAGCTGCAGAGCATGCAGACACATACGTCACCAAAAGAGGACCAGGTACGGAACGGCAATATAATGGAAACTTCAAGACATCGAAAAATAAGTTCGAAACTAAGCCGACGTCGAACTTGAAAAATGACTTAGGGAAAAGTCAGGTGCAAACGGAAAGTGTTGTCAAGGAAAACTTGGACAAACGCAGTTTCGACAGACGAAGGCCGAGGAAGTGCTTTGGATGTGGTGCAGTAGGTCACTATAAAGGTTCACCGGAATGTCCCAAAACACAAGTCGTTTTAGCAACGATAGGCCAGAGCAAGAACGAGGAAGGTCTGCTAGAACCTTATACCATAATAGCGAAAGTAAATGAAGTGGAAGCAAAATTACTACGAGATAGCGGAGCCAGCTATGATATCGTGCACACAAATTTAATCAAAGGAGCCGATTATACAGGGAAATATGTATATGTGCAAGGACTCCTGAATGAAGAATGTGTGGCGTTACCAGTTGCGAAGGTAAAATTAAATTTGCCAGAAATTCAGGTGGAAACTGAAGCAGCTGTAGCGAATCGTTTGCCTCGAGATTATACGTATCTGCTATCGAATAGAACGTGGGAGATGCTGCCGAAGGAAAAGGATGTGGTAATTCAACAAGTGCTCGCATTAACGAGAGCGCAGGCGAAGGCTATAATGGAAAAGGAAAAGGTTCACAATGAAAATAAAGAAACGAATGCCGAAGTAAAGAGTTCATAAGACGGAAAAGATTCCGACGAACAGGGAGAAGAAGCGGAAAAGGAGATTGGGTATAAATCACCGAGCCTGGAAAATGACGAACAATTTTCAATACCTAAATCGGATGTCGATTACTCGGACATAACACAACTTACACCGACAACCTTAAGAATGCTGCAATTAGAAGATCCAAAATTAAAGGAGTATTTTGAGATGGCAGAATCAAAGAAGGAAAACAATGGAGCAAAATTCTACATTGCTTATGGAATACTGCACAGGAGAATTACGGACAAATTGGGTCGGAGCTTTGAGCAAGTGATGGTGCCAGAAAAATTACAAAGCAAGTTGCTAGATATCGCACATGATAACATGTGGATGGGACACTTGGGTTGTAACAAAACCATTGACAGGATCAAGCAGAATTATTGGTGGAATCAGATGGGACGAGACGTGAAAAACAAGATCAAGTGCTGTGACGTTTGCATGCGCGTAGGGAAGCCCACTGATAGGAAAAAAGCTCCAATGTGTAGGGTGCCAGTAATCACCGAACCGTATAAGCGAGTAAATGTGGATATTGTAGGACCTTTAGCGAAAACCGAGAAGGGAAACAGATATCTACTAACGCTAATTTGTAGTGCCACAAAATTTCCTGACGCGATCCCATTAAAAGTAGCAGATTCTGAAGCGGTGGTAAAAGGGTTATTAAATATATTTTCGCGAGTAGGATTTCCATCCGAAATCCAGATGGATTTGGGCACTGTATTTACCAGCAATCTAACGACCGAATTTCTTGACCGATGTGGTATAAAAATCATACACAGTTCAGCATATCATCCGCAATCAAACGCAGTAGAACGATTCCACGGGGTATACAAGCGAATCCTAAGAGCGTTGTGTTACGAAAACGGAAATGAGTGGGATGAATATATCGATCAAGCGCTTTTCGCTTTGAGATGTGCACCGCACGCGGTACACGGATTTAGTCCCGCAGAATTGGTTTATGGACGTCAGATTAGATCTCCATTAAACATGATCAAGGAGTTGTGGGTTGGAAAGGAAACCAACGAACCGGTAGTAGTGTACATATTAAAGTTACTCGATAGGCTAAGGCAAATGCAGGAAATCGCGAAAACGGCGACTTTGGAAGCACAAACCAAATCAAAAGGTTATTATGATCTGAAGGCGAAGGCTTCATATTACGAGGTTGGCGAGAAGGTTATGTTGTATCAGCAAGCCAGGACCAACAAATTGCAGATGCAATGGACTGGACCCAAAGAAATTGTGGAGAAAATTTCCGATACGAATTATATAATTAAAGAAATTTCGGGAAAACGTAAACAAACTCTTGTCCACGTCAATTTGTTGAAACCTTATTTTCAAAAGGCTGAAGTCATTGCGATAGTAATCAAACAACCTGGGGAAGAAGGAGCAGAACTCGATCTTCCAGAACTGGAAATAGAAGACACCGAAATCTTAAGTGTTTCGGAAGTGTTGAAACAAGCCAAAGGGGTAGGAAAACTCACGGAAATCCAAATGAAAAGCTTGGAGGAATTAATCCAAGAATTTCCAGGGTTATTTTCAAATCGACCCGGAAGAACCAACTTAGTGGAACACGATATTGCTCTCAAGGAGGAAAAAATTATCCGAACTCGAGCGTATTCACACTCACCGAGGGTACGCGAGATTATCGACAAAGAAATCGATAAAATGTTAAAATTGGGAGTAATTAGGCCCAGTAACAGCGAGTATTCATCGCCTATGATGATTGTGGAGGCTGAAGGGAAGGATCCAAGGCCTGTGATCGACTACAGAGCGTTAAATGCTATTACGATGCCACAGCAACATCCTGTTCCTAATATAGAAGCATGTGTGGAAAAATGCAGCAAGGCCAGATACCTGAGTTTAATCGATGTAGTAAGAGCCTACTGGCAAATAGGGATGACTGAAAGAGCAAGTAAATATGCTGCTTTCATAACGCATCGTGGAGTTTTCGAACCAGTGACGTTAGCGTTCGGGCTGCAATCTGCTCCATTTTCGTTTCAGCGGCTAATGGACACCATATTGGAGGGAATGGACGATTTCGCAGAACCATTTTTGGACGATGTGGCGGTACATTCGATGACTTGGGAGGAGCATTTAGGACATCTACGTGCGGTATTCAAGGCAATGCATCAAGCAGGCCTAACGATAAAGGCTAAGAAGTGTGAGTGGGGAAAAGCCGAGGTGATATATCTGGGACATAAAATAGGTCAGGGATTTAGACAACCGTCGGAGGTAAAGGTAGCGGCCATACAGGAGTTTCAACGTCCCCAAACCAAACGGGATATTCGATCATTTCTCGGGATCACTGGGTATTATAATCATTACGTCCCGAACTATGCAGACATAGCTAGTCCACTTACAGACGCATTACGGAAAAATGCGAAAACCAGAGTAGAATGGGATGATCAGAAAGAAGTTGCCTTCCAAACATTGAAGGACGAATTAATGAGCGGTAAGGTGTTGAGAGCTCCAGATTATTCCCGTGAATTTATAGTACAAACCGATTGTTCGAAGCGAGGAATGGGGGTGACTTTATCGCAACGAGATGCTAATCAAGAAGAGCATCCGGTGCTGTATCTGAGCAAAAAACTCACGGATAGGGAGCAAGCTTATAGCGCAAGTGAACTCGAATGTGCAGCTTTAGTCTGGGCAGTCGGAAAATTAAAGCCTTATTTGTTTCTGAGCCATTTTACCGTAGAAACGGATCACTGTCCTTTGACCTGGTTACGGCAGATGAGCAATAAGAATGGCAGATTACTGCGGTGGTCATTAATTTTACAAATGTTAAATTTCACTGTTCTCTATAAACCGGGAAAGAAATGCGGAAACGTGGATTCCTTATCTAGGTATTTTGTTTAGTTAAGTCACCGAGAACCAAAGTAGTACTGACAATTACACCAGATAACTGATGTTAATTCACGTAGGTTAGTTAAATTAGGGTAAGCATAATGAGACCATATAGTTCTGAGATTTATGACTGGTATTGCTTAAGTGCGAAAGAAGAACGTCTTGTGGTGTAAAAATCGATAGATTTAAACCCCAAAGACTATCTTAATCCGGGGGCAACTGTTACGATTTGCGTTCTTTAATTAAATGAACTATGTAGGAATATACTGTACTTTAGTTAGCTGTAAGCCATCTGTATAATATTTTAAGGTAAAATTCGTAGGAAAATGTCATATTTAAATTACAACAAGCGGATGTTTAGAAACGTGCCTTTCGCTTGGGAAGCTGGAGATATTCCAATCTCACGAATAAGATTAGAGTAAGTTTATGCAGCGTTTACTTCATAAACCGAAATATTGAGTGATGTATATGACCGGTACGTGATTAGAAGAAGCAACGGTTGCAACTCGATCATACAAACTATTTGCAGCTGGGACCAAATGCTTTAGTAGAATTTTAAATCTTTATAGCGGTAATTTACTAAGGGTCCGAACAGGCCACATTTCACCGTGGGAAATCCTCAAGCTTGTAAAAATTCATAGAACTATTATGAACGGTCACGTCCGCGTAATGCAAAATGTCCAAAATTTAGACCAGCTCTGATAGGTTATTGGGAACTTTGTAAACGCCCACCGAGCTTTCTTGGTCAGAATGGACTTAGAATTAAGTTAGTTAATAAGAAGATGTAAATACGTAAACTTAAGGGTTCTGTAAACGGCAGAAAAATAAATGCAAGTATTTGTATCCACTTAAGTGTTCTTATTAATCTCAGTAGCTTTGGTCTTCGTGTCCGAGTGTGTTTCAATTAAAAGGATTGCCAGTTACCCCGACTTTAGGCGTCTCGCAATAACGTATATAGGCTCGTTTGTTAGTTATCACAGTGACAAAATACGGCGCGTGGCAAGTTCTAAATAAGTAATTTCGAAGAATTTTGTATTGAGCACAACAGAGGTAGCTTTGATGCTGTTTTGTGAACTATTGAAACATAACAATTTAAGAAGAAATAATAGCCATTAAGATATCGCGTTTCGAAACGAATTTGGAACAAACAAGTTAGAAATAAGTCATTGTGGAAATAATTCGCATTTCACAATTGTATGTGTTTAAAATATAAAGAAGGTAAATCGTAAAGTACTTAATTAAGGCAATAAATTAAATATATGCATAATAAACAACAAAATACAGAGAGAGCATCTAACAGCTAAAATTGTAACTGTTGGGTAATACCTTGTTTTTACTTTTATTGTACTTGCTTTATCTGATAGAAACAGATTTAACAGAACCCTCCGGCATGTGTTATAATAATTATGACACATTCTACTAGAACCTCGGTAACCAAATGTAGACCTTATTCCTCAATGGCTCGGAGCTGCTGGGGGTAGCAAACTTACATAACACTATCGGTGTTGTTCAGATCGGAATCGGATTTCCATTCGGTTTGCTCAAGCACCACTTCTCAAGCAGTTTTATCTAATTAAAGATAGGATTACTCATCACTGCACTTCTGTACACATCGCATTAACTTCGTCTTTCTAAATTAACGAAGTTGATTCAGTTCATCTAAACGGAAGTTTGTCTTAGATAACTTACTTGCGAGTTGAGGCTGCTCGCTTGGGCATGGATTTCTCAGGGCGTGCAAACTGGATTTGTAGGTGATTTCGGCACGGCAACCTTTGCAGAAACTCGGATTTGGCTGTTTGACTGAAACAAAATGATAAAGCGATTTAGATAAACTAGAAGAAATTTGAGTTTAAATGTTGTTGCTGTAACGCTACGGTTTTATGCATTATTCTAAAACGAATTTCTGTATCACCTTCCCTAGTGAAGTAAACATAAAAACATTGCACTGAACAAACTCGTGACGACCTGCTCTCTTAACCCTCACCACAAAAACCCTAAATTTGTCGAAGAGTCGAATATTGGAGGTGCAATAGCACTCTGCATAGTCATTTTCATAAGAAAACACGCATAACAGTGTGAAAGTTAACCCAATTTATACTAAGTGCCAAAATTAAGATTCAAGGCAACAAGGGATTTGTAAGATTAAAGTCTAGACTATAAGTCTAAGCCCTCATGTGGCGCCGTTCAGATGTGCCCATAAAAAATGTTTTGTGACGCGATGCTGGGCAAGCATTTTGGCCATCGATACTCTTCGATTTATACTTTCAACGACTTCAGCCCAGCTAATCAAGGTCGTATCAAGCAGTGCCATTTTGCTGCAGTTAATAAAATGCAAGGAGCAAGTAAAATTGCCGGGTAGTTAAAAATGCATTGGAACCGTACAAGAAAGAACATCCCAACCCGTCTGAACGCTGTGTTATGTAAATTGATTATAATTAGTTAATTAAACAGCCAGACCGGCAACTACTTAATTAATACTGCGAAAGGAAAGCTCAAGAGTAGTTCTAACATAATTAAGTCTAGATTTATTAAATCCGCACGCTAAAATGCAAAAACAAACTGAATTAATGTGCGCGGAGTCTGGAAGTGGAACGTGTTTTATTCTCATATAATTGTGTCCGTGATTCTGTTTCAAATCAGGATTCATTTATAATAATTTATTCCGCATGGTCGGCCTTAATTTCCAGCGACCTTTTGACAGGGAATAATGAACAGATATTGCCAACGTTTTCCTTTTTTCGAGCAGAACGTCTAAGACGTAGATTAATTAATTGGCTAACGAGCTTGCATCGCGCCATCCATTATTCGTGCATGTACTGCAGGTTGCTAGTCGACTATCCGCTGAAGAAACGGATGTCATGACAGGGACTTGTAACAGAGCAGCGTTTCGCCCACTCTATGACAGCTGCTGGTAGGGTTTGTTCTGTGATAAATGAAGGGAAATCGTTGTTTTCCTTTGCCCATCTGAATCTTGTTGAGAGAGGTCTGTAACAGGTTGAACGAAATCGCTTTATAGCCAAGCCGTTATGTGGATATGAGGTTATTTTGCTGCCATCGAATAGTAAGATTTGTTATAAAAGATTAGTCACTCATTTCATCTAGAGCTTCTCAAACAATATTAATTATTGCAAAGAATCGGTTACTGTTATGTCCTCGTGGTTAAGGCTAATTAAATATGTTGTAGTGGAAATATGTGTTTATTAAATATATACAACTTATACAGATCTCATACAAATATAAGTTACTGTTAACAAGAGCACAACTCGAATGTCTTGAAACTAACCCAAAACCTTGGTCCGGGTACCTGCCTTTGTCCCTTAGGATAAGCCGCAGTTACACAGCGTTGCCAACCCTCTGCTACACCACACACTTCCCCTTTAAGTTCGCCTCCAGTTACCATATCTTAACCTAGCTTATTTAAACCTAAACTAATTTGTGAAACCTACATTTTCACCAAACCGGTCAGGTACCGTTCGTGTCCTTGTGCTTCTTCGAACCTCCTGCACCTTTTCCTCTTTATTTCGCTTACTACTACCTGGCTGATTATTAACTACAGGACTAACAATATCAAAAGTTTCATTATTTACAATATTTTCGTTGACAGCGACCTCCTGTCCGTTGGTCTCGATGCCTGTTTGAGGTATTACTAAATCGTTTTTAGAATCTGACCTCCCTATTTTTCGGCGCGTAAAGCTAAACTTTTCTTTAGTTTCCGATTGTTGTAAACCAAGATCTTTGTTCGTGTTGTACCTAATTATTTGATTAATGTGCCTTTTCCACATCTGCCCGTTTTCTGTTATTTTGCAGATATATGTTACCTTTCCTAACCGTTTTTTAACTATAGCCGATGTCCACTGCTTATGGTTAACCGACCGATAATCCCTTACCATAACGCTATCTCCCAATTCAAACTCTTCCTTCCTTCCCTTCCCACGGGTAGGCGTTTCGCCACTATACTGTGCGTTCGGTTTTATGCTATGTAACCGAATCCTCAACTCTCTCCCCTGATATAATTTCGAAGGTGTCTGCTGAGTTGTTGTATGAGGTGTACTTTGATAATTTATTAGGAACCGACAAATCAACGTTTCCATTTCGACTCCCCTATTAATCGAATCAAAGAAAGCTGCTTTTAAGGCATTCGTAAACGTTTTTACCGCGTTTTCTGCCGCTCCGTTCGACGCAGGATAGAACGTAGCAGTGGTAATATGTTTGATACCGTTTTTCTCCAAAAATGATTTAAACTGCTTGCTGGTCAACTGAGTTCCATTGTCGGATACCAGCAACTCAGGAATTCCCATGCTTGCAAACGTAATTCGCAGTTTGTTTATCGTGTTGGCCGTGTTGGCATTGTTTTGCATGCCATGCATTTCTACCCACCTACTAAAGCTATCCAAAATTATAAAATAAATTTTGCCTATTAAATCTAAAAAGTCAATATGTACACGTTCTCCTACCCTGGATAAAAGTTGCCACGGAGTAAAACTACCCTTGGCGGATCTGACCTTGTTCTTAAACATGGGGCGCAAGATTTCATTATGTTTTCAATATCTTCATCTAATTTGGGCCACCACATGTAAGATCTCGCGACCGATTTCATCCTAACCGTGCCCTGATGACTTACATGAAGCTCTTTTAGTAACTCTATTCTAAGTGCTTTTGGAATGATCACTCTAAATCCCCACATTAGACAACCTTGAATTTCGCATAATTCAGTTCTCCTATTAAAATACGGTTTTAATTCTAGATCACTCATTTTATCTGGCCATCCCCTATTTACAAAATCTATTACCTTGGTAATAACCGGATCGCGTCTTGATTCAATTTTAATACGTTTACTGCCAATGGGCGTATTTTGAGCTTCAATAAAATTTAAATAGGACAGCTCTTTGTTAGTATTTTGCTCATGCGTGATTTGCAAAGGCAATCTTGAAAAACTATCTGCTACCACGTTTTCAGACCCTTTGATATACTCAATTTTATAATTGAATCCCGACAAGAAATTGCCCAGCGCTGCAGCCTACTCGCTGCCATTTGTGGAATTCCCTTATTTTCACAGAATATAGCTATCAATGGACGATGGTCCTTTCTCAAAATAAATTTTTGCCCTAGCAAGTAATTC
The DNA here is from genome assembly GCA_940337035.1 of Agriotes lineatus. NCBI lineage: Eukaryota > Metazoa > Arthropoda > Insecta > Coleoptera > Elateridae > Agriotes > Agriotes lineatus. Next base: position 74,541 of record CALNHX010003303.1, on the reverse strand, counting down.
TGAAACTTTCGAACCGCGTAATATAATGCTAATCCTTGTCAATTACGGAATAACGCTTTTCAGCCGCCGAATAAGTGCGCGAAACAAAACCTATAGGTTTTTCCGTCCTGTCTGCAAACTTATGGCATAAAGCTCCCGCAATTCCCGATTCTGATGCATCGCTTGTTAGTATTATTGGTAAATCAGGGTCAAAGTGTAATCCTATCTGATGCTATGTGTTTTTTAATTATTTCAAACGCTTTCTGACATTTCCTATTCCAACTAAATTTGACGTCTTTTTTTAAAAGTTCATACAGCGGAGTCATTATCAGTGCTAAGTTTGGTACGAACTTGGCATAGTAATTAACCATCCCGGCAAAAGATTTTCCCTGAGTCGTATTTACTGGATTAGGAGCATTCAAAATAGCTTGTACTTTATTGTCATTCAAAGTTGTAAGACCTTGTTTGCTTATGACGTGTCCCAAATAGACAACCTCGGTTTTAAAGGGTTCACATTTCTCCAGCTTAATTTTTAAACCAGCGTTTTTCAGTCGTTTGAAAAGTGCCGCCAAATTTTCTAAATGAGTTTTTGAATCTTTTCCCGTAACTATTATGTCGTCCAAGAAATTTTCAACTCCCGCAATACCTTGCAAAAACTGTTCCAATTTCCTCTGAAATATCGCACTTGCGAGGGAGATTCCAAATGGTAACCTGTTTACCTTGAAAATCCCTTTGTGAGTGCTCCACGCTACAACCCTAGCTAATTCATCGTCCAGCTCGAACTGAGCATAAGCCATTGTGAGGTCAATTTTACTAAAATTTTCACCTCCCCTTAGTGCTGCAAATATTTCTTCGGTTCTCGGTAACGGATACTTAACGTCTACTAAGTGTCTATTCACCGTCGTTTTATAATCCCCGCAAACTCTTATAGATCCGTCAGATTTCAGCACCGCGACTGAAGGCGTAGCCCATTGGTTACTATCTATTTGCGTGATTATGTTTTCTGCAATTAACCTATCTAATTCCGCCTCTACCTTGTCTATATATGCAAACGGAATAGATCTTGGCTTACATAAAATCGGTTTTGTATCAGGTTTTAAATCTAAGTGAATTTGCTCGTATTTATAAGTGCCTAATTTGCCGTCAAAAAGAGATTCAAATTCTTTTAAAACTTGCTCAATGCTAATGTTTTTAACATAATTTACCCTATTTATGTCCGAAATTTTACCAAAGCCTAAGTTAAATGCCTCTAACCAATTTCTACCCAATAAATGTGGGTCTCCCCTTTTTACAACATAAATATTTATAGTTCTAAATTCCCTATTATACTCCACCTCAGCTGTGAAATAACCTAGAGGCTCGCTAGTTTTGCCCGTGTATTCTTTCAGAACAACGTCATTAGCTTGTAATTGATAATTACTAAACTTCTTTTAAGAGAAAATTCAAGGGAAGAAGGTAAATGGAATATTCGGGTTGAGCCGGCACATTTATGAAGAAATTCTTGTACAGGCATCGTTTTTCTCAATAAAACTTTATGTAGCATACCTGGTGTGAGGTTTGTTCTACACTTATTGATATGGCAACAAGGCGGTAGCACAGTTTATGTATTTTTGTCAATACTTACCCTAATTGGGACAATTCCTGAAGGCATGTCTGAATAACGCAGGACCCTGTCTTTGCCTTTTTAATCCACTTTGGGAAAAAATGAACCGGGATGGTTCCTCTCATGCAAACACTAGATTTTTCCTACTCCATTTCATGAAGGGTTTTTTCTACGAACCAAGCATGGTCCAGGTGATACGCTACCTGGTGTATTTATTTAATAATATCATTAGTTAATTTCGCCCTTGTAAATGGTAGCTCGGAATAGGCCAGGTCCGCTCTATATTTATACCGTGACTGATTTAAAGAATACCAAATAACAGAAATTACATTTATTCAATACTATGTACATATTAAACCTTAATTGTAAAAATAAATCAATATATAAATTATTCCAAATCGTAAGCATAAAATAAAGTTTAATTCGGTTCCCATTATGGCCAGGCCAGCCAAATGGCAATTGGCAGAGGTTGTCAGTACTGCGAATGTAAACAAATGTCAGTTCCTTAAATTAATGAAAGCACGATTTTATCAGTGATTTTATTTAATGAAAGAAAATGAATTTTCAAATGCCACCCTGATGGACTTTCTCGTGTCCCCCATGTTGCGCGACTGCGGAATATGACTTGACGATATCAGTGGGTGACGAAAGGCTGTCGGGATTGATAACAGATAGATCGCGGGTGCCGAGGTCGAATAACCACAAAGCTTGTAGGTATGTGAATTTTGACAGAGGAGGAATTGACTATTATGCGGTAAATTTTAACTCGGCGCCGAGCTCCGGGCACCTGCTTATAACGGCGGCGAAGCTATGGGGAAGTTCCGGGACTTCGAATTATTTACAATAATACAGCCCGATCTTAGGTTTGCTTTGTTTTGGATTAATAATTAGAGAAGCTTTGGGAAAAGAAATCTAACATAACACAGCCCGATTACGTTACGTTACAACCATTACGTTACTTTAAATTATGTCAATCTGAATTATTTCAAATCTAATTATTTCAAATCGCGCAGCCCGATCGCAGGTATGCGCTATTTGAAACAAATAAGCTACAGCACTTAGAATTATTTCAACGTAGCGTAACCCGATCTCATGTTTACGCTATTTGAAATTAACAAAGTGGGGCAGCTTTGTGAAGATGAGCTAGCTATTATTGACGCGCCGCGAAATCCAGGTAGGCGTCGCTGTAATTTAAACAATTATGAATATCATGGAGCGGGTCGGGGATGTCGTTCAGGGATCTGAATCTAAATTTTCTAGAGAATCCTGGTATAATTCAATTATGTTTGCCCGACTGGGGCGAGAACGGGGCCCCCGCGGCCGTGGCCGCAGGATGCGGTCGAACGGCCAGGATAAGTTCTCGGAACAATTCTGGTCTACTTCTGGTGGCCCAGCTGAGGTAGGAGCGAAGCCCCTTCTCAGCTGGAGCCGCGGGATCGGCCTGCAAAGCGAAGTCCGCTTTGCCGGAAAAAATCTCGGAAATTCTGTCTAGTTCGCGGAACAATTTTTGGTTTTATACGTTGTCAAATTCTCTTCTCTTGCATCAAAGCCGTGACGGGAATGCGCGGCGGACGATTTGTCGATTCATCCGCCCATAATAACGAACTTGCAGTCTCGAGCGCACGGGAACTTTTCTATTGTTGAAAAATGCGAAATTCTAAATGCCCATAATATTTGATTATTACTAATTTGCATTTAAAATCGGGGCGAAACGTTACACAGCGGCTTAGCGAATGTGCTTATGTAGTCGAGCGGTACCTGTTTCCGTAGTGCCGTAAACAATGTTTAACTGGATGTCTTCATGTAATGGTTTTACATCCATAAAAAGGACTCGCTTTTCGCAGCTGAAGAGTCGATTGGTACAACCCACGAAGGGTGGTCGTATAAATACCAGGGCTATTTTCCAGTATGTCACCGTTTTGACGCCCTATCACTATTTTGCAGCAAAATCCTCCAGTAGGATGGACAGGTGTAGGTTTTATATACGGAGATGGCGGTAATAAATGCTGCCACCTCCGACCCTGGCTTCCCGTTAAACATATACAGTAAAGGTGCTTTGGAGTACTTCTGAATGTCGTTGGGCGTGTTGAAGCTGCTTCCAGTTGTATCTGGCTCATGTTTTGAAGGTTTCCCAGCAAGGGTTTGGAATTGCTCCGAGGACATTTGGATAGAAATGGCAATTTTGCATAATGGAAGTAGTCTGCCTGTACAAAAATTAACGAAAATGTCTAAATCACGGCGCTACAGATTTGCTTCGGAACGTTGACGTCGGCGGTCGCCTAACGGTTTTCCTCGTTTTTTCTTTTTAAAACTTAATAAATCTACCTGGCGTGAGATTTGTTCTACACGTATTGATGTGATTCCTGTTTGAGCAGCAAAGCGGTTTAATTTGTTAATAGACAGCGTTCGCACGGTTCACATTTCACCAATAATTAATTATATTTAACTAGCTAAAGGTCTTCTGTGGGTCACATTGTCTCTAAAAGAAAACGTGCAAAGGGCAGGAACAGAAAGCCACTAACGAGCCAGGAAAAAGACCCCCATACTCCAAGGGATCCTAAAATGAAGTGGGGAGTGTCTTTCCCCAAAGGGTACCTAGGATATCCGCTAAATATGTCAAGCGCAAACCACTAAGTAATATTTGCATCCTAAACCAGTAAAGAGCGGTACAGTTTACATTTTCTCTTGCTCTTGCATTCTCTCCCATGATCTGAAAGCATACATGGTTTCTCATGATACTTAAACCAGTGAGACTTCTTGAGGAAAGAGTATTATAAATACCTAGTAGTTTGTTTTCCATCTTAAGTAAACTCCTGTAACTAAGACATTAAAAATATAAGCGTTCTATATCTATTACGTAGTCATTAGTTCATATCTGGCGAAATAATTCAACTGTTTATCAGATTGGATTGTCAATCAAAATTTTAGGGCTTCGAAAGAAAAAATTACTTCAAAGCTACAGCTTTACAGCTCATTTAATGCCAGACCAAATCAGTTTGGACATAATACCACGCAAACCAAATAGCAAGTGGTGTACTTGTTGTAGCAGATCATTTTTTTCTAATTTTTAATTGCTCAGGAGTTGCATTAATGAATGGTATTCTCCTGCAATCCAATTACATCTTTCATAGTGCCTGCGTTATATATTGTAATGGTTTTTAATATAAGGGTTTTTAATATCATATTAAAAAGCTTAAAATAATACAGTATTAAATTACAAAGATGAATTTGAGTATTAGAAGGATATAGAAATTATTAAAATGTATTTGGTAAAGAAATGAAATAGAATTTAAAATTCAATTGAATGGTGCTATATAATAAAAGGTAAGATTCTAACATAATTTAATTATTATCTGAAATAAAGTGGAGGATTAATGACAAATACCTGTTCGAGAAATATAGTTCAACATAGTGGGTGTTAGGTAAATATGATAATGTTTATATAGAGTGTTGGACTATAAAATATATGCTAAAGTAAATCACTAAGGAGATAATTATATTTATCAGTCTGTAAAATAATTTGGTACAAAAAACATGTAATGCCTTTATAAGTGGCTAAATTTATAAAATAAACCCTTTATACAAAGTTTAATCTGTTTTTGGGAATGTAAAGGGTTGTTAATAAAACATTCAATTTGCTAGAAAAAAATAAAAAGTAAATTTTAAAAGATTTAAAGATGTGAACATGGTAAGGAGGAAGAAAATAGATGTGGTGAGAATGCCCAAGGTAATTTAATTATAATCTTCAAAAGCAATTTCTGGAATTGGATGCCGAACTGAGTTTATTGTCAATCAATTACTTTGCATTGTGTGAATTGGATAACAGGGAATGGTTTCACTGGAAGTGGTTTACATCGAAACTGTTAGCAGGGTGAGCATTTGATGGTGTGGATAGAAAGTTTTCATCTAATGGGAGTACTAATTCGCCAAGCTTGTCATTGAAGTGCCATCTTGTAATTTGCATCTAGTCGAAGTTCGTGATACTAGGTCGTCAGTGGCTTGAGAATTTTGGTAGAAGATGTGGAAGGCGTCTGCTGCTGATCGTTTTTTTTTGCGGTTCTGTTAGACAAAGGTGGTAGGTGGCTTGTCGTGTTTGGCTGTGAAGTCTTTGCGGATACTGGTGTTTAGTTGAGTTCGTATTGGGATTTGTTTGGACGTTGGGAGATCTCTGTGAGACTACCGAATGCGTTTGGCTTGGTGAAAGAGAGTATCGAGGTCCATGGACAGGTTACGGACTACAGGTATTTATGTAAAAACTGAAAGAAAAATATAGAACGAGTGAAGTGAGGTAATTTTAAAGAGGGAAGTACTTACTATTCGATATTTATTGAATGGCAAGTAATGTAACTAGGAGGTATTTGTAATTTATTTTGCACTTGCATAATTTGAAGTGATATGTGACAGACGTACAAGTTGTCATGAAATAAAAGAATTAATTTTCAGGAATAAAAGCAGTCTAGACTATGAGCGAATCCGATCTGTGTTTTAAGTTAAGAGAAAATGTTTTCTACCGCAGCTAAAGATTTTTTAATAATATTGATAATCCATAATTCATAAAAGGGCGAATGAGATACTTAAATTCATTTTAAAAGAGAATTGATTGAAAATAAACTAAAGTATAGTAAAAGTCAGACGTCATAGCTAAAGTATAATAATTATTGTTATAACATAAAACCATTTACATACATAACGACCATTACTACATAGTAAATTCTAACAATATATATTGTTATGATAGCTTCTGGAGAATGATAAAAAGATAGTTGTTGTTAAATTGTGAATAATTTATTAAAACGCGTCAAGCATAAGTTGATTTTGTTGGAATGGTGGTTTGATAATATCAGAGCTAATATCTTCAGTTGTATTAACTTAAAATTTGAAAATAAAGTGAAACCAAATCCAAATTATTATCTGAAAATTTAGTATGAAATAATATCAAATTTATAAGTTTAAAATCATATTTGAATAAATTAATTATAACTGGTAGATTAATAATGAAACATATTGTATAAAGTAAGTAATCCAGAAGGTTAATTTTAAAATATTTTTTTAAATAAAATTATAAAAAGCGATTACTATAGTAAAATAATGATGAGAGAATAACAACGAAATTTTGTCCAAATATGTAACATGTCTTATAATTGAAATCAAATTTTTAAGAATAAAAAAACCTTTAATTGAGCGATAAGGTATCTGGTTGGTGTAATAAAAGGGTATATGTCATTAAATCAATTAAACGAAGGTAAAACGAATTTTTAAAAGTATAATATAGAAGAGTACAAATGTTACAAAGAAGAATTAAGAATAAGTTAATGGTCTTCGTGGTGTATTAAGGTCTACAGAAGATTTGGATAAACTACGGAATAAAAGCCAATAGTAGGTATTTTTTTGAGCGGAACTTCATGTGAGTGCTGTCAGTTGGGTGCATCTGAGTGTAGTCTGGAATTGGATACATACTACATATGAACCTTGAAGGATTTAGAGGACATCGTAATTACACTATAAGAATTGGATATATTATTGTTGTTACAGTTGGAAGTAAGGATACAACAAGGAGCTTACAAAAGGGGACAGTACGAGTTTGGAAAGCTGCCAGCTTGATGGGTGCAATTAAGGGGGTCAGTTCCTGTCTATTGGGATCTCTTCAGTGGTGATCTCTGCATTGGTGTGGCAGGGAGGGAATTTTTCGCAGCGGAGGTTGTCGCTGGAGGCTTGGTTTTGCAAGGGTTTCTAGAAGATCAGGAAGTGGACTACTTGTGTGGTTGAGATTAGTATCCTGTGGAGTGTGCTGCAATGAGTGTTAGAAAAGGTAAAAGTTAGTATAATGTTAAACAAAGTTTTAAATACTTAAAATATTACATTTTTAAGGATAATTGTTTTGATAGATGTTTGATATAATTGATATGTGACTGAGATCATTTGGTTGGCGTTTCACTTTGACAGTTGTAAAAATGTCATAACTGATAAATATTTCTGCACTTTAATAACCATTGTATAATACCAAGTATTGAAATACGCATGAACCCGACTTGATTTAAAAGTTTTCATTCTCTATGAGCTAGCAAAAGAGTAAATTGAAACTCATAGAAGGTTACATATCTAACATTCACTCGTTAAAATAGACAGTTATTTTAATACAAGAAAAATAGTATAAGCTTCAATAATTGAAAAAACTACCTGATTAGATAAATTTGAATAAACTAATAGCAGCTTGAAAAGGTATAGTATTGCAAAGAAATTGGTACCTTGTTACCATTACATAAATTAATAGGCGTCACAATAACGTGGACCTATAACAATATATTTGATATGCATAACTTCCTTAAAACATACTTGAATAAAAAATACTATAGCTTGGCACAATCGTTAGTGTTAAGAAATATACCTTGAAACTGAGAATAGTTATTTACATTTGTTCTAATGTATATCCTTTGCAACTTTAGGTGAGAGAGAGACCATAAAATTTATCCCATATTTTTCATGTGTGAAGAATCATCTAGGTATTTGATTGTAAATATAGCCACTTCATATGTATTATGCAACCCAAATCATAAAGTCATGCGCGCCTCAGCGAATGTGCGATTTCAAAGAAGGGTTAGGTTAAGTTTAAGTCAGCACTTCTCCTGCAATACTTCTTGACATTACATGTATTTTTCATTATTCTGAATACTAGTGAATCACCCGAGCTACGCTTTGGGTTAGCTAATTTAAGAGAGATTCATTAATATAAATTTTAAAAATGATGCATCGGCCGGGAATCGAACCCGGGCCGCCCGCGTGGCAGGCGAGCATTCTACCACTGAACCAATGATGCTTCGTTGAATAAGGCGCTGCTATCATGGTATGTAGTAAATCACCCGAGCTACGCTTGGCTTCGCTAATTACAAGATTTAATTAAAACTTTACTTTTTCGTACTTTTTTTTTAAAATAAAAACCGGTCTACGATCTAAGTCTAAAAATTAGCAAAATGTTAAGCTATCATACAATTTCATCGGTGCAGTAGCTTCGAAGGAGATAGCGAACAAAGATACAAAGAGACTACCGATTTTATGGTATAAGATAGTCTTGTTTATTATGTAATTTGTGTTTGCTTATTAAGCTGACCTTTAACGGGTTAGACACCATTCTGGTTTACGATAAATAATTGCTCCCAGAATTAACAGGTATTGAAGGGGACCTTCTATTATGAAATGATGCACCTGGTCCTTCAAGAATTACAACGATCCAATCATGTGAAAGTTGCTTGTTCGGGTTGTATACAAAACCACCGATGTTGATCGCCACCGATATGGATTTCCTCCGACTTCTGACAACTGTATTGAACACTACCGACAGGAACTACCGCCGACTTGGGTTACTACCGACTTTAAAGTTTGTAAGAAATATATGAATGTCACCGAACTAAAATACCACCGACTTGGTCTACAAACCGACTTCGATTACCACCGATGTGGATTTACATCCGACAGGAACTATCGCCGATGTGGACTACCACCGCGCGTTTACTTCCAACCGATATCGACAGTAGTTGCTGCAACACATCTTACTCGAGCGACCGTGAAGTTGCAATTCTTCATATTAAGGTGACTGTTTAGTAACTTCAGATTTCGTTTCTAACTGGCCCAGAATTTTTAAAACCCCCTAAAGGTAGACAACAATCCATACTAAGTAATTTTTAAATGATTTCGTTTACACGTCATAACCTTGCTATGTTATTGGTACTATGTAGAGGAAGCAAAATATGAATGGAGCTAAAGGATTATGATATAGGTGGTTCGTTGTGCGCTTATCGGGAAGCCCAAAATTCCAAAGCTCTATTTAAATTGTTTTATAATGACTTTCTGAAGTGACTAAAGACTGCAGATTGGTGGTTTATAAAATGTTGACGGAGTTATATCAATTGTTATTCGCGCTGAGCTTTCCTTATATTTATACCTAGTGAAAGTAAGTGAAGTGTGAGTGTCATACAGGGACCGTCAAAAAAGATTATTTAATTTTCTAATAAAAAATTAAATGTCACAGCAATCGCTATGTCTCTTATATTATTTTAAAGAGTATGCTTTGGAGAGGTGTATAAAACAATTGCAGAATTTTTTGACACTTAGCAAAATGGACACATGGCCAGTGCCACAACGTGTTTTTTGTGTTGAACAATTTATTCAAAGTTAATTCAATTATTTAAGTGCAATGCGGCAGATTATTTTGTTTGGAGCTACCTAAAAAGTAAAGTTCATATTGGAAAACCAAGAACAATTGACGAACTTAAAACAAGCATTAAAGCAGAAATTCCATATATTCCGTAGGAATTACTTATTAGAGTCATGTTTAATTTCGTTCGCCGCTTAGAAGAATGTATTGAAAACGACAGAGGACACTGGCATATATTTGATAAATAAATCTCCTGTTCTTACACTTACACAAACCGTTTTGTTTAAATTTGTAACTTATAACAATACATTTTTATCTAGAAAATAAAATAGTCAGTCCTTTTTGACAGTCCATGTATAAAGATTTAAAGTTGAAAAAACTTTGTCTGTTCGAAGAAAAAGTGCAAAAAAGAAAGGATTGCATGCTACATGGGTTGCACTTAGAAATAGAACGACACAGTAAATTTAGGGGTTATAATTTGTATTTTTTATATCCCACTTTTTTGGCCGTAAGTGTACAAACAGTGTCTACGGATTTTAATAGTATAATTTAATGTAAAGTGTATCAACAATTTTAACGAGTATTTTAGGAGATTATTAAGTCAAAATGTTATTAATTAATTAAATGTTATTAATTAACTAAATTAATTTAATTTAATTGTAATAATTGCAAATTCAATTACATTGGACAAACAAAACAATTATTAAAGAATAGAATTAATCGGCACAAACACTCAATTAAAACAAATAATATATCACCTAATAAAAAACAGCGTTAACTGACCATGCTAATGAATCTCTACGTAAAAAGTTTAATTTCTACGCACCCAACATGTTACATACAGAAAATAACTTAAAAAACGTATATGCCTGGAGATGATTGAAATACAAAAAAGCTCTAATGCAATTAATTATAGAACTGATATGATATAACCTCAGTTCTATTTATCTAATTTATTTAAATAAACTTTTTTACATGAACCAAATACTTTAGTTGTGTTTTTATGCTATTATAATTCAAACAAACATTTTAATTAAAAGCAAATTTTAACTTAATACGACCCTGGCTAGTGCAAGTTCCAAATTTTCTGCAGTTTTGGGTATAGTTGATAATAAAAATATGTGAACAGCCTTGCATGCTCTTATCAATTTCATTTTACATTTCTGGGTTTCAAAATTGCTAAAGCGTTCTGCTTTAATTGTATTGAATATGGATTTCACGAATAATCCCGTTTGCTTCATTAATTGTTAATATTAAATTTAAAAAATGTCTTTAACGTAATCCATATTTAAACTACTCATTATGGTAAGTATGGTAGTTAAAGGAAAACCATATTTGCTCACTAATCTAATTTTTCTCTTTTCAGATTTGTTAATAATTACTTTTTAATAATGTTTTCGTAAATTACTGAAGAAGCTATCATAACTAGCGAAACGTATAATTAAAATATTTCAATTTAATATTAAAGTATGTTTACGACAAAATGATTTTTATTTAATCAAAAATTATGATTAATTAATAACATTTTGACTTAATAATCTCCTAAAGTACTAGTGAAAAATTATAATAGTATAATTTTAAATTTTTAACTAATAGTTTTAACATAATAAGTATAAATATTGATAATTGGTTTTTATATTTATACGCGGTCGTTAATTGTGTTATTTTCTTCTTTTTGCCTTTTTTGAAATTAAAATGAATAAAACCAACATCAGGAGACACTTTTATAATACAAGCAAATTGCGCGCTACGCGCACGTGAAATAGGATACGCGAAAGGTCAAGCTCCGATCCGAGCGCTAAGATAAGAAAAACAAAACCTAAACAAATATAAACTCTGTGAAGCCGGAACGTGATTTTATTTTGTGCCACAGACACAAATTAAGGAAAATTATATTATAGATACCTACATTACTTCATATTTATGACAAACTACAGACAGTATAAAAATAGTGCACTCTTTAATTAGATGATAATTTAATACAATACATACCATAGCCCTGAAATGAAAGGTGAAATAAATACAATGTTCTTCCTTGAATTCACCACAACTATGTAAAGCTGATACTTGCAGCAAATTACGAACCTAGGAAAGCAAAAATATAATATATGTAAACCTTTCCAGGTAAAGATCTGTTATCTGGAATACGATAATTAGCTAGCCCAAGCTCAAGTTTAAGATTAGTTTTAGTGATGGGCATAACCGGACAATTTTCATAATTGAAGTATTTGCATTCGAATGATATTAATAACCGAATGATTATTTGAATAATCATTCGAATACATTTTTGCTCTCGATTCGTTTCGATTAAGTCAGCCGGTTTGCTGGTTGGCGGTTCACCGTCATCTGCATCGACATCGGTTCACCGTCATCTGCATCGACATCGTAACTTGCAGATAGCGGAGAAACCAAAACATAATATGTACGGTCGGCGCCTTAGAAATCGGGACACGTAATATGTTCTTCTAGTCTTTGGAGTATTCTTGCTCCGGTTACTTCATTAATGTGAGATGGCATTTCATAATTGACAAACAATAAACAATCTGACGCAAAAATTAAAACCATAATAACTGTAAAAACCCAGTTTATACACTTAAAAAATACATGCAAGATATATCATAATAGTGTGTAGTGCCCGATTTCTAAGGCGACGACCGTACATTATGTGTTATGTATTGGAAATTAAGAGGTATTTATTAAGAAGTGTAGAAAGAAAGAAATATGCGGGACTGCTTGCTAATCGCAATAAAAACAGTTGTAAAACGTTTATCTTTATCGATCAGGCGGGTTAAAGGCGCCGCCTCTTGTTTTGAACCTTTGGAGATGTAAGCAAATAAAAAATTGTTTTATAGCTTGATGCGTTTGCAGTTTTTAGGCGTTCAGGTTTCAGGTCCTCAGAATTTAATAATTTGATATTTTTTATGATATGAGGTAGGTACGCGATAACCAAATGGTGGTTTCAGTACAACCTGATTTGTTTATGAGTTATGACGTATTTATATTTACAGAATTTTGAGCACTGCGTAGGTCGCTGAGACATGGCACGTAGTACCTTTGAATAGAGGTTTTATATTCAAAGCGTAGTACGTATCAGCATGAGGTTATTTTTCATTCGAATACTTGGAACGAAAACCGAGTTACATAGGTAATTTCAATAACCGGATAACCGGTTATTTTTCATTCGAATAAGCCCATCCCGAATTGGTTTATGAGCATCAGCTTTCTCTTTCTACTCTTGAATAGTAAAGTGTGTTGCCTAATTTTGATATATATTTTGGAACTTGGTGTCATATATATTCAATTTAATTTACTGTTATCAAGTTTTTCTAAAGAAACTAAAACGTCGTTCGACGTGTTCATGAACATCAAATAGGAATGACTACTTCTTCATGGTAAAAAAGAGAAACATTTTACTTAATGGCGCTTTTATTGCTTTGTATAGAATGATTAATAATTCCAATTGATACTTCATTTTTTAAGTTTTTCCACCATGGGGAAGTTTTTGCATTGTATTTATCTATATTTATAAAACTGAAAGTCCTGCCTCACTCACTCACTCACTCACTCATCAACGCCCAGCCCAAACCATTGGACCTAGAAGGCTAAAATTTTGCACAGAGGTTCCCTTTATGATGTATACAAGGAATAAGGAAGGATATTTCGAAATTCAACCCCTAAAGGGGTGAAATGGAGGTTCCAATTTAGTATGGAGAAATAATATTAAATAGACATTTCGACTTGAAACGTCGTAGAAGTACTCCTAAAAACAAATAAGCAAATACGTATTTCGTGATTTTCCGAAAATCAACCCTTTAGGGGGTGAAATGGGGTAAATAAGCCTAAAATACGATATGAGTGTCGTTATTGAAGTTTTTTTGGACGTTGATTGCGAAAATGACATTTATTTTTAAGTCCAAGACGGTGGACATGACATAAGGGAAGAGACGGGACGGGACTGGACGGGAAGGGAAGGACGGGACGGGACGGGACGGGGCAGGACTGGACTGGACGGGAAGGGACGGGACGGGACGAGACGAGGCGGGGCGGGACGGAACGGGACGGGACCGAAAGGGAAAGGAAGGAATGGGATGGAAGGGGAGGGGATGGGATGGAACGGGACTGGACGGGATGATATGGGACTGGACGGGACGGGAAGAGAAGGGACGGGGCTGGACAGAACGGGACGGGACGGAAAGGGAAGGGAAGGGATGGAAGGGGAGGGGGCGGCATGGGACGGGACGGGTTTGTAAAACCTACTTTTAATACAGGTGCATAAATGTTACGAGGGAGTTTTCATAAAATTTGAACCAAAAATGGAAAAACTCTTTTATCTACGACAATGTGTAAATTGACTTTTAGTTGGCAGTTTAAAGTTTGTAAAATGACTGTTTAAAAACATGTTTTAATTAGTTTACGTCGTCAGCAGCAACGTGTTTTAAAAATTGTAACCACGCAAAATGACGACCGGTTGCTACTCATCTTAATTTATATTTAAATCTTTTTATTTATTTATCGTGTTTTTTAGATTCTATTTTAGATAAAATATTGTACGATACACATGCGTAAAGTATCTGACTCGCGGGGATTTTCAATTGATAGATTAAAAATAGCAAAAACCATAGCACTATGTATTTTTTTCATTTCTATAATATACGATAACAGTGTAAATAGCGGGATCTGTGGCCAAGTTATTAAGCATTCTGGCTACTAATCCAAAGATCGCGAGTTCGATCTCCGCATACAGTGAGGTTTATAAAAATTTAAAATGCAGAAAGAGAAACCGTATACAAAATGTGGCATACGGAAAGTTCGTTCCCCACATTTCGTTCCCCACATTTCGTACCCCACATTTTGTTCCCGGGATATTTCGTCTCCCCACATCTCGTACCCAGAAACTTCGTTCCCGAGCGAGCTCAGTTTGTCTCCTAGATTACAGGGTGTTGAAAAACAAGTGCAGCGATCGGAATGCAGTTAAAAAATATAAGATATTTTAATTAATTTATTTATTATAATAAACTTATAAGAACAAAATTAATTGTATTTATTAAAAATGGCGTTTTAATCTAAGTATCTTCCTGATATTTTGTATAGGGCCATAATTTCACATTCTGGACAACTCTTCTTAGTAATATTTTGCTGTATCATGAACAAAAAGGGTAGTTTACCTAAAAAGAAAATAGTTTTTGCTTAATTGTCAAGGACGACTTACAAAAACTAAAAATTTTCTTAAAATTCTCTACAAACCGAACAGGAATTATAATTCCTATAACTCTTGTAAACTCAAGCTGGGGTCATACTGTATATAGTTCTTATAAGTTTATTATAATAAATAAATTAATTAAAATATCTTTCATTTTTTAACTGTATTCCGATCGCTGCATTTGTTTTTCAACACCCTGTAATCTAGGAGACAAATTGAGCTCGCTCGGGAACGAAGTTTCCGGGTACGAGATGTGGGGAGACGAAATATCCCGGGAACGAAATGTGGGGTACGAAATGTGGGGAACGAAATGTGGGAAACCAACTTTCCGCGAACCACAAAATGTATTGTAGTAATCGTACACTCTTTATCCTAATAAATAGTCATCAGGGGATAACGTTTTAATATTTGGTGAAAATTTTTTAAACAATTGCCTTGCTTTACTCTATCCGTAAATACGGAACTGGCACCTTAAACACAAGTATATTAAAATTGGGCTTTAATCTAATGACTCTGATAAAGACAGAGGTTTAAATTAGCAATAACTAAACCACTGTTTAAAGGCGGTGATAAGGAACTATCTGAGGATTATAGGCCCATCTCCCTAATTTCTAATGTGGCAAAAATTTTCGAAAAAGTCATTATAGAGCGGATAGAGAGCTTTATCAATAAATATAACTTGCTATCATCTCAACAGTGTGAGTTTCAAAAAGGTGTATGAGCACAAGACGCCATAGCAGAACTAATTTGAAATGTTCAAATGGCTCTTGATGAAAATATATCATGCCTCTGCATCTTCGTCGATCTAGCCAAAGCATTTGACACAGTCAATCATGTCAAATTATTAGAAACGCTGGACGATATAGGTATAAGAGGCATAGCAAATAAGCTTTTTCTACAGCCGTCAAAAAAACGTGACATTTATGCATCGCTATAGATACGCGAAGTTTAACTTTTTTTAACACGTGAAAAAATAATATTTCTTCACGGCTAGCAGTGAAAAAACGGCTTTGGAACACCATTTCCTTAGTTACAACACATATAAAACGTGGTTTACGGAAAGTTCTTTCCCCACATTTGGTACCCCACATTTCGTTCCCGGGATATTTCGTCTCCTCACATCTCGTACCCGGAAACTTCGTTCCCGACCGAGCTCAATTTGTCTCCAAGATTACAGGGTGTTGAAAAACGAGTGCAGCTATCGGAATACAGTTAGAAAAATTAAAGATATTTTAATGAATTTATTTATTATAATAAACTTACAAGAACTATATACAGTATGTCCCCGGCTTGAGTTTACAAATGGGAATTACATTTAATTTTTAGTTTTACGTAAAAATGTTATAAGAATTATAATACCTGCTTGGTTTGTAGAGAATTTTAAGTTTTTCAAAATCAAGTCGGCCTTAACAAAAACTATTTTCTTTTCAGGTAAACTACCATTTTTTTCATGATACAGCAAAATATTACTAAGAAAAGTAGTCCAGAATGAGAAATTATGGCCCTATACAAAATGTCAAGAAGATACTTAGATTAAACCGTCATTTTTAATAAATACAATTTATTTTGTTCTTAAAAGTTTATTATAATAAATAAATCAATTAAAATATCTTTCATTTTTTAATTGTATTCCCATCGCTGCACTCGTTTTTCAACACCCTGTAATCTAGGAGACAAATTGAGCTTGCTCGGGAACGAAGTTTCCGGGTACGAGATGTGAGGAGACGAAATATCCCGGGAACGAAATGTGGGGTACGAAATGTGGGGAACGAAATGTGGGGAACGAACTTTCCGTATCCCATAAAACGTTACGTACATAATAATATTACTCTACTTATTTGCTATATACCTATGCTTTTGTTGCAGAGAATCTTTTATTCTTTTTTTGACGGCTGTAGAAAAAACGTTGTTTGTATTTCGTGGCAAAATTCGTGTTTTTGTGGCGCGTTTGAATGACTTTTCTGCATCGACCTAACGGCCTCGGCGAAAATTGATATTCTCACGCGCCATAAAAAACACTCATTTCGCGCACTTAATACAAAAATTACTATTTCCAATCATATCTGAAAGATAGATTTCAAATTGTAAATACCGATGGTGTCATAAGTGAAGAATCCACAGTAGAATATGGAATCCCACAAGGTACGTCCTGGGACCCGTGCTTTTTACAATATATGTAAAATGATTTACTACGACTATAAACTGAAGGTAAAGTTCTCTCTTATACTGATGATATGGTTATCATCTACAAGGACCACAACTAGACCAACCTCAAGCGAAAAACAGAGATATGGAAAAAATAAAACAGTGGTTCAATAGAAAACAATTAACATTAAACTTAAAAAAAAGCTAAATACATACCGTTTATAAATTATAAAGTTACATTACCATCACACACGCAGTTAACTTTATCAGATGTTGAATATGTTACGGTTCATATTCAACAAAGAGACAGTATAAAATAACTTGGTATAAATATAGACTGTCACCTAAGATGAAATGTACATATTAACAACTTTATTAAAAAACTAAGAAGTATGTGGTACAGGTTTAAAAAACTAAAACAATATTAATGCAAAAACATATGAGAACGGTATACAATGCACTGGTGGACTCTCTGCTACATGTGGCGCTGCACCTAATACTTCTGTTAAACCACCGGAGGTCATACAAAAAGGACTTCTTAAAAAAATGTACAACAAGGAATATACATATCCATCTAAGCCACTCTATACAGAAACAACTATCTTGGATATCAGACTTCTCTTTGCAAAACCTATTATAATACACCAGTATAAAGATAAACATAAACTAGAGAACACTAACCATATATACTACACGAGAAACAAAACCAAAAACTATTTAAAAAATAACAGAATGAAGAAAAAAGTGGGACAAAGATCAATACAATGTCTAGGTCCTAAATTGCTTAACACATTACCAAGACAATTTTCAAAAAGTCGCCAAACTTCCAGTATGTATTAAGTGTAAATTAAAAAACTGATTACTTCAAGGAAATCGCAGTGTTATATTAATAATTATAAACAATGTTACATCTTGTTCACACATCTTTATGGAAGGTCTGGATCTGATCGTGAAATATAAGGTGCAATTGAATTATTATAAAGTAGTTGATAATAAATACCTGTAAATTAAATATAATTATAGGATAATAAATAAATTACAGACTGACTATTACTTAAAAATAATTTAAATATTATAAATATCATTTAGTTAGTCAATAGGTAGAATGTAAGTAGATGTACAATACTTTCCCACACAAGTAATTTGCTTCAGGGAATAGCATTTTTCACGTTTATTGAAATTCGATGTTTTATTGATCTCACAGACCATTATGCGACTACTATAACACATATATTTACTGTCATGTATGTATGTATAGTAACTGGATGCTCGATAAACCATTATTATTATTATAGCCTCGTGATTTGTCGACACTTCCTCGTAGTTTTCTCGTTGCTATAGGTACTTACAAAATGCCAGATGTCTATTTGTATTACATTGACAATTTAACTGGTGTCATTGTCAACCAATGGCAATCTTCAATTTAAAAATCAACTACCAACCGAACGATTATTTTAGTGAAAATAATTCGAGGAGCTTTATTTCACCGACAATAATTCGAGTAGCTTTATTTCAGAGACAATTTTTTCTGTAACTATTATTGTAGTGACAATATTTCGAGGAGCTTTATTTGAGCGACAATTTCTTTTGTAACTATTTTTTAATGAAAAGTTAAATTGTCAAGACGAATAGGACTCTAGGTCGAAATATTGCAGACAATTTTTGCTCTTCAGATTGTCTCGTTTCTGTTGCAAGCACTCGTCGTTATTTTCGTCGCTGCAGAAACTCGCTGAATCGCAAAAATTATTGTCGGCAATATTTTGACCTCTCGTCCTATTATTACTGACAATTAACAATTGATTATTGTCTTAATAAGTGGTACCCTGGAAAACAAAAGGTTTATGAACGCCAGTTACGTTTACGAACTGTCAATTAAGTTTATGAACTGTTAATCTAGCATTCTGCAAATGTAAATAATACCTAGAATACGCCTAACCACTACTGATAAAGTAGAAAGGGTGTGTTTACTCGGTCGACAATAAATACACTTATTTGGATTAAAATTTACATTTTTACTATTTTCCTAATTTTGAACAACTTTTGTAACTAACTTTTTTTGATAAAACTAAGCCTACTATAATTTTAAAATTTTTGCAGTAATTTTTTTGTCGCAGTAGGCCACTGTTTTGCAGTAACATTATTTAAAAACTATGAAAATAATTGCTTTAAGGTTAGGTAAATCGACCAAAATTTTAAATAGATCAGATAATAAATGAGAAAGATGCAGGAGTGTGAAGGTGAGACGTTAAACACGCTGCAAATCAAACAAATTCACAAACAAAACCACAATATCTGCAGTTATTTTGTGGGCAGTACGAAATTTAACGCAGTCGCCTATTTATATAATATATAACGTTTTAATACTTACAGAATTTTAGTAAAATTTCCTTACTGGCCAAAATACGCCATACGCTAATCAAACAAGATCGCATTTATTTTGAAAGAATTTAAATCTATGTACGAATTAAAATATAATACTGACATTTTATTACAATATAAACAATTTACTGACGAAATATGAAGTCTTTCAGCAGCTACTGATAAAAATTACTTCATAAAGATACTGTAGTTGCTACCAAGTTTGCGGTCGCTCGCGTAAGATGTGTTGCAGCAACTACCACATCGGCGATAGTTCATATCGGTAGTAGTTCCTGTCGGATGTAAATCCACATCGGTGGTAATCCAAGTCGGTTTGTACACCAAGTCGGTGGTATTTCAGTTTGGTGACATACCATATTTTTGTTACAAATTTTAAAAGTCGGTAGTAAACCAAGTCGGTGGTAGTTCTTGTCGGATCTAAATCCACATCGGTTGTAATTCAAGTTGGTGGTAAAGCAAATCGGTAGTAGTTCAGGTCGGTGGTCAATTAATGTCGGTTCCAAATCCACATCGGTGGCAATACGCATCGGTGGTAGAGCGCACTCTCCGTTATTGTGTACGTAACGTTTTATATGTGTTGTAACTAAGGAAACGTACGGCAAAGTGCTACTTTGCCGTACGAATACCGCAAAATACTACTTTGCCGTACGAATACCTCAAAGTGCAACTTTCTGATTAATAAATTGTACGGCAAAGTAGCTCTTTCAATGCTAGTGTACGAAAAAAAACATTTTCTCTAACTTCGCAGAAAAATTACAATGTAGTCTTGTCAGTAATTTTTTTTCAAATCGACAGTGAAGAACGCCGAGATCGTCATTAAAATACGAGAAATCGGCAGTGAGGTAATCCGTTGTTTTATGATTTTTTGTAGGTTACGAGACGACATATAAACGTCAACCGCCATCAAGATAACCTACAAAAGTTGGTGACAATGCTGTAATTACACGTTTTCTCGATTTAAAACAACATACTGTACCTTTCGGCACTGAAATTCCTGCTTATTCCTTAGGTGGCTTATTTGCCTTGGCCCTTCGGGCCTCGGCAACTGAATCCACATTCGCGATAAAAAATGAAACTTCAGTGTCTTGGTATACAAATTAAAATTTTTTGAAAACGGCAATGAAGAACGTCAAAATCGTCATTAACATACTACGAGTAGAAATCGCCAGTGAAGGAATCCATTGTTTTACGACTTTATACATATAGGTGGTGGGCCGACAGATACACGTCAACCGACGCCAACATAACCTACAAAAGTTGGTTAAAATGTCGAAGTTTAACGATTTCTAAATTTAAAAAAAAACATAGTGTACCAGTCGGACTGAAGTTTCTTTTTATCCTTCATATGTGGCTTATTTGCCTTGGCGCTGCGGGCCTCGGCAACTAAATTCACATTCGTGATAAAAAGTTAAACTTCAGTGCCAAGGCAAATAAGCCACTTGAGGGATAAAATATAACTCAGTGCCGAGGGGTACTCGATGTTTTTTTTTAAATCCAGAAATTACAAAATTTTAACCAACTTTTGTAGGTTATGTTGACGTCGGTTGACGTTATCTATGGCCCCGCCACCTACAAAAAAACAACTGCCGATTTCTCGTATTTTAATGACGATCTCGACATTCTTCACCACCGATTTTAAAAATTCGCATTTCGCGCACTAGCGTGCAAAAAAATTAGGGGCACTAGAAGGCTAAACAATATTGATATTCTTATTTAGCGGTAGTAGAAAGAATGAGTATTCTTTGCCGCATTCGAATTACTTTTTTGCATTGGCTAAAAGTGTCATTTCCACATGCGCAGCAAAAAACACTAATTTCGCGTACTTATTACAACAATAACTATTTATGACAAGGAGCGACAGTTGTGCCTAATAGAAAATTAGATATAAACGTCAAAAAACTGCCATGAGAGATTTTAAACAATACAGTGATAGTGGTTTTAAAAACTTATTACAAGATTATAATGTTTAGAATAAAGATTAAATTGAAAACCAATTTTTTGTAATAGTTTCGCATGTATAATTATCATATTTTTTAAATAAACCACCACTGATTTTAAATTGTTTTACAGTTTGCTTTTAATTAAAAGTTTGTTTTTACTAAATAAACCAGCTATGTTGAGGTAAAAAGATAGCATAGTGTTGATACTAAATTATGACCTACAAAATTTATTAAAAATTTATGATAACTAGCTCAATACATATTGTTTGTTATTTAATGTGAATTAAATGATTCAAATATTTATTTAAGTCTTAAAAATAAAGTGAATTGTAGTGTGTCAATTAGGCAATGTGATTTATCATGTTTGTATGCGAAATAAAATTTCCAGAAGGGAATTGAAACGCTTGTACTTCCAAAACTGTAAAAAATAAAATAGTAGAAGGGCCGCAACTAAATAAAAGTCAAAAATGGTAATCAAATTCAGATGATATAATCTTCATGATACACAAGAAAGGAGTTTGACGCATAGTGGTCCCCAAAGACAGTCCCTAAACACGGCAGCATCTATGAGGCATTTTGAAAGATAGGACCTTGACAATACTACCACATAGAAGGAGCTGGAATCCTGCTTCTGCGCCTGGAGCTACGAGTTTGCCGACAGAAAGGAGGTCCATGGAGTACGAGATTATCGGGCTGTGTTGAACCTGAAGGAAGTGCCTCGTTAAAGAAAACAACCATTAAACCCGGTTCCAGCTATGCAGGCATCGCCAGGGGCCACCTGCAGCTCACCCCGAGAATGCATGTGATCGAGAAGAAGTCTACAAAAAGGTGGTCAACCTTGTTGGAAAAGCAACCCAATCGCCGAAATGAGGTTAAAACATTCGTCTAATTTAAAATAGATAACGTGGAGATCTGTATTACCAACACGCCATATTTAAATGTTAAAATGAAATTTAAAAATAGGATTAAATAACTATAATGCATGTGTAGCCCTACCTTAATTCATATTCTTATTTGGGTATTTCGCCACTCTGCAAATTACATTATCAAATAACGTAAATAACAAACGTTTCGAGGGACAATCTGCCCTCGTTATCAATTAAAAAGGAACAAAAACCTAATATGTGTAAATTTTATCTAATATTAAATAAAGTGAGCTAGTTGGAAAACGTAATATAATTGCCCAGTAAATAATTTATGGGCTCAAAAAACATTTTCTATTATAAAAGAATTTTTGGGCTTATTATTATAAAAGCTCAAACATAAATAATTACTTAAATAAATGTATTCTAAGTGAAGCTAATATCACAAACGTAGTGCACAGATAATGCGCTAGTTTTTCACCAGCTTGTATAATCGTTATAATTACAATTACTAAGTAATTGGAAATTGAATTACTATTTCATGCGAGTAATTGAAATATCTGGCAATTCAATTATTTCTTTGGGCGGTAATTGGTAATTAGTAATTAATTAGTTTTTTAAAGTAATTTTCCCAGTTCTGACACCCTCTAACTATTTTTTAACCGCACCCTGAGTCGTTACTGCGACTTATTTTGTCAGGATTTTAAAACGTGATGTGATCACGACTTCCATATTCCTTTCATTTCATATACGTGTAACTAATCCACTAGCAGCAAGCAGTTATACTGATAAGAACTAACTTATTACCAAAACAGTGCTCGGAGGTCTAATATAGTCAAAGATTAAAACACATTTGTATCTGCGCAGCGCTGCTTTTACCCTCGGATTGCATTATATTTTTGAAGCACTATGCCGCAGATTGAAACTGATATATCCCGATTCTGCAGCGACAGTGTTTTCGCCCGTGATTCCCATATAAGTTTGCGCCACATTTCGGATCGCCCTCAGCAGCTGTCAGCTACTTGGTGCATAATACGAGCGAGTGTATTAACACATAACTCATGTTAAGTTGACATACTTCTTGGATATTGTTTTACATGTTTTAAGCGGTATCGAATAGCTATCTCCGGATCTCATTACTTAAACGTTGTTATATTATAACGGTAGAATAGATGATAAAATATATTTTCAATTATAAAATAGTTACTTTTTTCTAATAACAAAAATTCTGTTGATGGCTGGAAGGCCCTTGAGCCGTTAAGGAGCAGCCGCCACTGAGATAACTTCATTAAGGTTCGATTCCTTGGAAATACATTTTTTGAATTTTATTATTTACAAAATGAAATAGTCATCGGACATTAACTGAACATGTTAACAGGTGAGTACAAAGACAATGCTTAATAACATAATAAATTAATAACATTTGAACGGTGTGCGCTTTACAAAGTTATATCCAAAACCGTGACTCATTAGTGAATGTATTTGAACGTTCAGACTGGTATAGAAATTAATTATTCTAAGATTTCATATTGCATAAATTTTCTCCAAAGGCGAGGGGGATGTTAGGTGATGTTCAGTTCTACCTTCGAAACAACAGCATGACAATGAAAGAACTTAAAGGAAAAGGTGATGCATTTCCATAGGGCGATATTCGGAGTGTCATTCTGTCTCCAGAGCAGAATGTTGTACAACACTCGCCAGTTATCTGCCTGTTTCAAGTTGGTTGATTTTGAGTGGGCAGCGGACCATCGTCCGCGTGTCATCGTAATGTGTACCCATACAATATGCTCCCCGTTTGTTATGATGGATGGCCGAGGCATATAAACCACCGCGAACTGCAAAGTCACGTCCACCCCATTGGCTCGCTTATCTCCAGGTCGTCCGCTATTATGACTTCATAACTTTATACATTCCGCGCGGATGTGTACCACTTTATTATCTATCTCTGATAGTGCGTGGATGTTACGGTCAATGGACACGTCGCTGGGGGACGCGGAGTAATCCGGAGCCG
This sequence comes from Agriotes lineatus, assembly GCA_940337035.1. Classification (NCBI taxonomy): domain Eukaryota; kingdom Metazoa; phylum Arthropoda; class Insecta; order Coleoptera; family Elateridae; genus Agriotes; species Agriotes lineatus. The sequence continues at coordinate 50,272 of CALNHX010003303.1, read as the reverse complement.
GAAGTTGATCCGTCCTCGATCTACCCTTGTCGCGGACCCTCAACTGCAATTATACAATCGTTCAATTGATACGTACATATGTAAGCTTAACAGCCGGGGAGGGCATCGTCGAAGTGAAATAAATTGAACGAAAAAACTAGATGGATTAGATTTTGCAATTACAAGCGTCGGGAGGAAGAGTTCCAGCGTCCGGACTGCTGAGCCATCCAGTTTTAGTATTTTCGTCCGGTCAAGGTTAATTACGCTTCTGCCGATGCGAAATGGCTTAAGATCCACTAGGTAGGTAGTTAGTTGGCATTAGCGTAAAAGGTGACGTGGGTGGCCATTCATCTCTTAAACGGCATCCGTCGTTTGTACGCCGAATGAGGAACATCCATGAATGAAGTAACTTTTCAATGGGTCGTACCGCAAAATGTATTATTTTGTGAAGCTTTGAAGCATCAGGCGTGACAAGAAGTTTTACCAACAAGCACAACAATCCTTCTCTCTCTTTTTCAATCGTAGTATTAGAAAATATTGTCGAAATGCTTCAGAGCATTCGTTTTATTCAAACACAATATATTTTCGTTAATTACTAAAAGAATAAAACATACACCACTATGACAAAGAGCCAACTATCATGTGAAGTTAACTATTGTTAACAGCAGGTATCTTATAAGGTGATAACATTGAATATCATACCAACAGACTAAAAAAAATAATTCATTAGTGAAAAAATGAAAAACATTAAAATAATATTCGCTTACATATTACTAAAGTCCGAATTTTCTCCCAGTAGTCAATTTATTTTGCAAATCGATGTGAACACTAAAATTTGAAAATAGTATAAACTGCATCAAATGTATGCCGGGAACCAAATTCTCTAATGCAAAATAATGCAAAATTCGACTATTCTGCAAAAAACTGCAAATGTTTGTTTTTAACATTTCAGACAAAGACAATTTTAATGAATACCAAAAATATTCCACTGGATTTAGCTCTTTTGAAATCACGTGCAGTTTCATTTGTGACTGCTATAAAAAATTGAAAAAGTGGGATTTTCAGCAAATAATCAGGTACAGATTATAAAAGATGTTTTGCGAGGAATAAAAAGAATCTCAGGGGAGAGTGGTACTATTTTAAAAGAAAAAACAAGAAATGTTTGAAAAGAATATGCTAAATTGAAATTAATAGATGAAGTAATTGGTTTAGTTTCAAGCCAAATATACGTTGTAATAAAATATCCAAATTCATTAGCCATTTACAATTACCGACACAGAAAAAAATTCATAACGTTTACTGACTAACAGACTATCTAGCATGAAATGCATGTTATTGTTCATTATAATGGCCCAAAATTTAATGAAAATTGATAAGTTATCATTTATTTGTAACTCATTGTAATCATTTTGGATATTGACAATTCCTCTACAATTGTAATTAGTTGAGATAAGTAAAATTCCGATAGGACGATCGCAGTAAGCTGATTGCTAAGAGATTTAGTAATCGTAAAAAAACGGAAAACAAGTTTTCGAAATTATTTGACCATATGGCATACAATTAAATTAACTACATAACTTTGATTCTAATATTTCCTAGAGTTGTTTTTAGCACATAAAGTTACCTCAGAGAGCAATAGACGTTAGTCTGAGCATTTGCTGCAATGGATTTTCCATTCGGCATTAAGGATGTTTGCAATGTTGAATTCAGACTTATTACTCCGGGGGGGGGGGGGGTGTATTTTTACCTATTCTCGCGCAATCCACCCATTTTTTTATAGACAAAAAACACGAATATGAAGTGGTAATGTTTCCGGGAGAGAATTATGTACTACTTTTTTTAATTTATGGCACAGATTACCCATATTTTGGTCTTTTCTGTAGTAGAGCTTGATAATATCAAATTTTAAGGAGTACTATCCCAGTGTACTGTGCACCAAATTCGGTTTAAATAGTTTCACTAATAAGGAGAAACGCAATTTTTGGAAAACTTTAACACCCTGTATATCAAAAACGCATTTTTTGCACAATTCTTTGTATAAACCCTCTTTCTTAAAATTGGCTAAGGATTACTACCTTAAAATATTTTAACATGCTAAAGTTACATTCTGTATATGTATACAGATTTATTTTTACAAATAGCAGAGAATTAAGTGATAAACTACTATTACATAGTAGGCTATGGAAGTTCTTCAATAAAACAAAAGAAAAAAAAATGAAAGTTTGTATTAGCTAATGCACTTGTATCTATAACGTCTTGATTTATATGTTGTTAACTATTTAGGTAATGCTTGTATTAAATGTTATGACTAGCTTTTGAGTCCTTCACATAAGTGGCCTTATTCTAATTAAAATAATTTTTGCATTTTTTAAATTGGGCTGTATATAAAGAGTTACTGAAGAACATGTTATTAACGTCATTAATAAAGGACGCACACCGCAAGCAAACAACCTTTGCTAGACAGAATATCGGTTAAAGTGTTCCAAATTATGTACAAAATATGTAAACATATCTTAACGCTTCTAATAGTACTGAAACAGTAAAAGGAAACTTTGCAGTTGGTAGGATTCAAACCTGCTTTCCAAGCGGAATCTAATTGCTAGGCTGACGCTTTACTCGCTTGCCTAAAACCACTACCTATTGTACTTGCTTATTGTTGCATTATGAAGCGCAAGGTGACGACCGGATTGATCGCGGACGAACCTCGCCCGATCGTTAACGATGAATACGTTATACACCCACGCAGCCAGGCACAACATATATAAGAATTTTTTTCCTGCAATTGCCACGGCGCTTGAAACAAGAAGAATTAGTTATCTTCTACTTCGTCTTCTTTTGTGCTTACGTCAGTTTTCATTTATAAGTGCTTATTTTATGCTTGTTTGAACTTGTTATTAGTTTTTACCTTATATTACAAAAGCCTGTTTAAAATTCAGGCATAAAAACAGCTGTTTGCTTATTTCAATCACATTTGGTGCACTAGGTTAATATACTCTTACTAATTTAACCACTGATTCTTAAAAGTCTGCACCAATCTAACACGATTTTCCCCGTAAGTGATTCATTTTTAGTGCAATGTACCTTTGTATGCAAAAGTATCTGGGACAAGTCTTATGGCTGATTTTAGGGATGTTTAAGCTGTATGAATCTGGACTATGTAAAATTTAGAATGACAATCTCAGCTGACAAGGTTGCTTTGATATTAAGTAAATCTGGGCTATGTTTACAAAAGGTAACACAAATTGTATTAGATACCTTTGCATACAATGGTACTGCTCTACTGCTTCTTTCGGCGCCTCGTGGTACGGCTGCCACGGAAATAGTTGGTCCCGGATGTCATAATAACATCATGACAGTCGTCAGTGGGGTTGGAAGTCCCCAAAAAATGTACAGCGACGCCTATAATTGTGACGCGTCTCGGAGCGTGGAGCAGGTTTGCTTCTGACCCTGCCCCTCAATGGACTGCCCGATTCGTCTCGGATGCTAGTACATTCGGCTATCTGTGACCTCAAATGACGTTTTGATCTCTCACGCGCCTCGGATACTAGGAGAGCAGTATTGCTCTCGGCCCGTCATTTCAAACGGCGACCCCGCGTTTACCCCTTTAATCCGCCTCTTTCTGCTCAAAAAACACGAACAGCTCCACCACGAGAAGACAAGAGTACGGTCTTGAAAGCACTGAGATGTGTAAGCGCCCGTCTGCACTCCCCTGTTTTGCCCTACTGCCGCCATTCATGAAGTGTACTCGTAGTAATTAGACGAGTAACTGCCGAAAGCGGACTCTCTACCACATATTTGCTGTTCTGCAGTTGTAACATTTCTGCCTGTGGCATCCTCATCCACAGTTACGCTGCAATATGTCAACAAAATACGCATACGTAGTTACAGGACAGGGTAACCTCGTCTTTTACAGACAGTTTTACTGAACAAACTCCGTGTGGTTTTCTCTGGGTAGCTTGTCTTGGATACTAATCATCGGTAAGCCTGCCCGACACCTCAAGCGATGGTCGTGACGTATCTGGGAATGTGGACTAGGTTCGCTTCTGAGGACTGTCCGACTCTTAACGGATAGTAGTACAGACTACCAGACCGACACCTCTAGCGACAAATCTTTCCCTCGTCTCGGATTCTAGACCAGGACTGCTCATGGCCCGACACCTCGAACGGTGGCCCCGCGTTTGCCTCTTCAATCCGTCTCTTTCTTCTCAAGAAGCTGAAGCAACTCCACCACGGGACGGTCTTGATAACACTGGGCTGTGTAAGCGCCCCTCTGTGCTTCCCTGGGTTGCCCTGCTGTCGCCTTGCATACGTGGCTTTTCTTCAGGAAGCGTACTCGTATTAATCAGACGAGTAACTGTCGAGAGCGGACCTTCTACCACACATATTTGCTGCCATGCATTTCACCCACGGTCGCGCAGCATAACGCCAACGAAATACGCAAGTCCCCGTAGTTGCAGGATAGGGTAGCCTCGCCTTTTACAGACAGTTTTACTTGGTAAACTCCGTGTGGTCTTCTCGGGGTAGCTTCTCGGATACTAGTCATCGGTGAGCCTGGCCGGCACTTAAAGCGATGGTCTTGACGCGTCTGGGAACGTGTCTCAGGTTCGCTCCTGGCTCTGCTCCTCACTACGACTGTCCGACTCATCTCGGATAGTAGTACAGACTACCGGGCCGACAACTCTAGCGACAGCTCGAAATCTGTTCTGCTCCTGGTCCGACACCTCGAACGACGGCCCCGCGTTTGCCCTTTCGATCAGTCTCTTTCTGCTTAACAAGCTGGAACAACTGCGCCACGGGAAGGCAAGAATACGGTCTTGAGAACATTGGCCTCTGTAAGTGCCTGTTTGTGCTCTCCTGGGGTGTTCTTTTACCTCTGTGCTAACTGGGCTCCCCTTGGTGTGTGGGTAGGGGGTACACACCTTAGAGCCGGAATTCAAATACAGGGTATTTCGTAAGTAAGTGTAGGAAATTGACTACCATGATCCTTGGCTTATTTTAAGAGAAAAAGCTTCTATCAAGATGCGTCCGCCAGTTCTTCGTTTTTGAAATACAGGGTGTTGAAGTTGAAGTTGAAGAAAATCGTAAATTTTGTAAATTTTTTAAAAAGCATTGTTATTTTTTATTCCTTGATTAAAACCAAAAAATGCTTCTTGGTTTTTTTGTTAAAATGGGCCGTTTTTGTGTTTGCCATTTCGGCGTTTGTGTAGGTTGCTTTAAGACAGCATTGAAAATTTCAAGTTTCACAAAACATAAATTGCATATGGAAATAATACTTTAAATTAATAGAAGCATACTTGATAAACACCCAAGCATTTTTTGTAATCAATATCCCAACGCAAATTTAAAAAATTACAAAGTTTACAATTTTTTTCCTCTTAATTTCAATGCACTGTATTTCGAAAACGAAGAACTTGTGGACCGATGTTGATCGGAACTTTGTGTTTTAAAATAAGCCAAGGAATATGGCTTTGAATTTTCTACACGAATTTAAGAAACTTTTTAGAGTTTACACCCGATATACAGAGTGTTCGGCAATAGAAAATCTGTTTTAGAAGACGATTCTGCACTTAAATTTCATGATGCATTTTATTTTAACATTTTCAAAATTTAACGTCAAGCATGTTGCGAAACGGCAAAATTGAATTTTTGCTTCTAGATTTTCTAATACTAACTTTAACGATTTTCTTTAAATTTGATCTAGGTAACACTATAAATCATAAGTTCTTAATCGTTTTTCTTTAGCAACACTGCTGGAAACCTTTATTTTTTATGACCCAGTATTCACCATTTTCTATTTCCAACTATGCATTTCGTACTGTTTCTGTTCCTTACTACTTTTTCTGTCTATGGCTCTTTGTAGTACTTACAGCTTTTTACTGTTTTTTTTATTTCGTACACATATTTCCGAGTATAAGTAGTAACTGGTACGGTCTTCCGGGTTATACTATGGTCGTCGATTCAAACTTGACGTTTTACTGATCATGCTATCAGCGTCTTCAGAAGTTTTCCAGACACTGGCTGCTCATACAAATAATCTTGTGTGCTATTGGAGCTTGTAAATATTCTGCTTGATTGCTCACGTGAAACTTGGGTATTGCAACAAAAACAAATCATGAGATTCTTTTAACATTTCTGGTATGATCTTTGTTTTAAGGAGTATTAGATTCCTTCTATTTCGATTTCTGGTATTTTCTCTGCGTTAACGTTTATTATTCGCTTTTCTTGTTGATCATTCTTATCTTCGGCTGGAGTATTGCTTACTCTTGTTTCGTATTGGTCTTTGTAGAAGTTTTCAGTGGGGTTTAACAGTTCGTCTTTATTATAAAATATTTCTCTGCTTGTTTTTAAGTCTTATGTCTTAAGTCTTTTTTCATCGATGTTCTTTTTTCAAACACTGTAAGTTTCACTTCTATCCGTAGATTCAATTGTGTACCTCCTACCTGCCTTAAATATGCATCTTCTATGTTTCAAAAGTTGTTTAGTTTGCGCTGAAAGTTTTGTCGATTTTTCTTTTTATTTGGTATGCCTTTGTTAGCGGATTCTGGAATATTATTTTAGTTATTCTGTTGCTTTTAACTGTTTTCATGGTCTATGTTACCTTGATATTTTTGGATGTTAGTCAAGATTCTTATTTAATATGGGATAGAACAGGACATGTCACGCATACTGGAAATTGGAATGGGGTTGCTACAAGGAGACCTTGAGAAAAGAGGAGCACAGTGAGGCCACAACAGAGATGGGATGTTGATATCTAAAAAACCGCAGGATTAATATAGTACTAAGTAACTCAGAGTGGAGAGAAATGAAAGCAAATGGAAGAGGCTTATATCGAAAATAGAAACGGTTGAAGAAAAAGAAGAGATTTAATACTATAGGTAAAAGTAGTTAGAAGAAAGTCTAAATAATGGATGAATAAAAACAATGGCAAGTGAAGAAAATACCCTTATTGAAAGATTCTATGGCTTGAATAAATAATTAATAAGTTGGTGTTTAATCTTCTGGGTACAATCTACCGGTTCCTGTACGCTACAGCGTGGCAGCATTGAGGTTGCAGTATTCTAGTGTGTTGCAAGACACCGGTTGTGAACCACTGCTTTAAACAATATACTGTAATCTATTGCAAAATAATCAATACTTTACATTAATAAGTGCACTTGATGTGAGCAGCAATAACTAATCATTTGAGGGCTAGAAGTTAGCATGAAACAAAGCAGGTTTTAGAAGGGGTGCATTCATAGTTTCAGAAATTATACCGACATGTTCGGAAGGGTTAATGCAATTTGATTTGTAACTGATGGAATTGAGCTTATTAATGTCAGACATAATTTATTTATTTGTTTAAGCTGCAACCAACAGAGCACGGGCTCTAGAACTAGAACACAGCATAATGCAACAACAAAAATACTAACAATAAGTGAAACCGCAAATGCGCCTAAGATAACATAGAAGTATAAACGTATGAGCGTAATAAGTAATGATACAAATGTAGAATAACTAAATTTAAATTAAAATAAAAAAATTAAAAATTAAAAATTGAAAATTAAAATTAATAATTAAAAACTAGAAGTTCAAACCAATAGATTTGGCTCCATACAGTGCGCGAGAACAGTTCGATTTGAAGGCTTTTGCCTTTCCATAAAAAATGACAATTTCATCAGCAATTGCATTAGCTATTTCACAAGCTGTATATAGAGGAGAGTGACTTAAAATGTTGGTTCTCGGTTTTTCCAAATAAAAGTAAGAGCGATAACGCGAAGTTATTCACGGAACAAAGAAATTCAGTTGGCTCAGAATTGACGGACAATAGTTATGAAATCGTAGATTGATTTTTTGAAATTTTACACTTTGTAACTGTAAAATAACTTCAAATACTAATATTTTAGCTTTAGATTATGTAATGGCGTAATATAATTTAAAAAATTGCGATTTCTTTTAATTTTGAGCAATACATTTGATAAAAAAATTTAAAACACTTGCAAAATTATGCTTAGAAATAACTCTAAAACTGTTTTTACATCATTTTCGTTATTATAAATCGGTTTGTAAAACGAATTGTGATAATTTTTTAAGTGAGATGATGTGTAATTGCGTGATTTTTATTAAATTTTCATCGTATGTTGAATTAAAATGTCATTTTTTGTATAATTTATGTGACATGATGTCGATTTTTGTAAAAATTTATGTGAGATGATGTGTAATTGTGTGATTTTTGTTCAATTTTGAGTTAATTTCGCAATAAATTTTGTTTATCGAAATGCTTGTGGCAGAATATTTTTCAATGAAATTGTGTGTTTTTATTCAATTTTATGTTAATTTGGGGGTGAACATACATTTTTGAACGATGCAATTTATAAAAAGTGTAAAACATTTGCCAAATGATGTTTAGAAATAACTCTAAAACTGTTTTTACATCATTTTCGTTATTATAAATCGTTTTGTAAAACGAATTGTGATAATTTTTTAAGTGAAATGATGTGGGATGGCGTATTTTTTATCGCTTATTGAATAAGAATGTTGTTTTTCTGTATAATTGCAAATAACATGATGTCAGTTTTGTAAAATTTTAAGTGAAATGATGGTGTCAAAACATTTTTTCAACGAAATTGCTTGTTTTTATTCAAAATTATGTTAATTTGTGTTCAACATACATATATTTCCATCAAAAGTACAAGAATTTTTGAATTTTGTTTATCGAAATGATGGAGGCAGAAGATTTTTCAATGAAATTGCGTGTTTTTATTCAAATTTATGTTAATTTGGGATCAACATACATCTATTTTTATCAAAAGTACAAGAACTTTTGTAATAAAAATGCGAAATTGTAACATTATATCGATCAATCTACAGTGAATCTAAAATTTTTAAATAGTTTAGATAATATTTATGATAAAACGTATTAAAAATGCACAACAAGCCTACTTAACTGAAATTTTGCTTTTCGAAATGATTTATCAGAATATTTTTCAATAAAATCGCTGTTTTCATTCAAAGCTTACTGAAATTGCAACAAGTTAGAGTAATGTACTTTGAAAATGATTATTAAATTGTCATTTCGATGCCAACCTTTGCCAAAACCTAGTGATTTAATTTAAATTTGACTGCTGCGTTTTATAAAAGGTGTGCTTCAAAGTAACTAAGACGCTTTACTTATAAAATAAAAACCAAACATGACAATCTCGTAACAACTAGGGTTCAAACCCGACTTGGGGCCGGCGCAAAAAGCTTTTTTTAAATTAAATAAATGGGAGTGAGAGAGAACAGCTCCGATGAGTGAGGCGATTTAAAATAATTATTCACATGTGGTTAATGTAGTTTTTTAGAAATAAGAGTCGAGTATTGTGAACACATTTATTTTAATAACAATATATTTCTTTATTACAAAGTGTTTGCGTTTTTATTTTCGTCCGTTTGCATTTATACTGGAATTTTTAAAACTAAAATACAGTTTTGATCGATATAATGACACAATTTCAGCCGCTTGCTTATAAAATAAAAGCTAAACATGTCAATCTCGGCGTTACAAATTAAAAAGACCGTCGTGCCATCAAACCTGCACCGATTTATTGGAAAACAAGATGCAGTTTTCTTATAAAAATTCAGGTTTTGTTCAGCTTCGTGTTCGGACAGCCATTTTATACAAATAAAAGCTTCGATTCGTTCTAGAATTATTCCGTTGTTCGATGGGCAATATTTTAAAAATTCCAATCATTGCTGTTCTTCACAACATGCTTTTTCCAGGAAATGTGGTTTTAAACGGGAGAAAACGGACATGAAGCAGATTGTTTTCTAAACGTACAAGACAGGTTTTTTACAGCAACAGCGGTAAAAAAACATTTGAATAATTCAACTCATGTAGAACAGATATTAACAAACGACGAGTTAGCAACCCTAAGTAATGGATGTTTGACTTTATATTTATTCTTTTTATTTTATAACTTTCCTGTGATGTGCCAATCAATTTTAATACCTTTCGCTAAATTGTTCTAAGCTGGAAATATTGTGCAATATGATTAAAAGGACAAGCATTCGAACATATACGACATGACTCGGATATCTTCGGACTCATACCTTTGAAAAGTAGTTGAAAATGCTATAGTTAAAGCAACTCAACCCGACTCTCGTACCTATATGAGAGTGAGATAGAACGACGACGACGAGACAACCAAAACCCAATGAGTACAAGAGAGATAGACAGATTCATCAATTTGAAAGTCAAAACGGGAGCTAAATTAAAGGAAGGAATGAGGAAATATCTTCAATCATATTGAAATTGCAGACATTTTGAACGAGTGCAAGAGATGAAGTTACATCAATCAATAAGAGCGAGTGAGATAGGACGACATGTGACGTAACTAAAGTTCACAGAGGATGACAAATAGAAAGTCCACCCTCGGGGCTATAACGCCTTTTATAATCAGGCCTAGCAACATAAATTTAAGCATGTTCTAGTACGGGGCTACGAGTGAAAAAGAGAAAGCTATAGAAACCAATGAGGATTGGGTGAGATAGCACACGACCTGTTGGGACAAATTATAAAAATAAAGTAATTAATTCTGGCAAAACCACTCATGAAATCAGTTTTTAAAAAATTGTATAATCCTTTTAAAACTATAGGCTATACAATTCCATTCTTATAATTTAAAATTTTCAAGAAATATTTAGTTTAAAATATGGAAGCGTGACGTCAGAACACTGAAATGGCGTTCTGTTCAAACCCTTTAAATCCCGTAGCGCTCCGTGGTGTAGCGGCATAGGGCGATGTAAGCCCAATGTGGATGCGAACCTAGAGGGTTCAAATCCAAGTCCGCCAGAGATTTTTTTAAATTAAACATCCATCCTGTGAATGCAAGAGAGATAACTAACGCCCCATGAGTACCAGAGAGAGACAGATTTATCAATTTGAAATTCAAATATTTGCAAGAAAATTGAAATTAAAACTGGCATCTGAGAGAAGTGCGGGCGCAGAAAACCAAGATGGCCGACCCCCGGGAAGTTTAAATTCAAAAAATGGAACTTAGAAAAATCTGAAAAATTTCAAATTCAAATATTCGCGGAAATATTGAAAATGGCCGCCGCGTAATTCCGGAAGCAAATTAAAAATGGCCGCCGCGTAATTTAATCAGTAGCTAATGCGTAATTTAATCAGTAGCACATATCAAAATTAATTAGAGCAATCCGCGAAATTAATTAGGTCAAACCGCGAAATTAATTGGGTCAATCCGCGGATTTAATTCGCGGAATTAGGTCAATTAATTTGATTGCTCCAATTAAGGTGCCGCCTTACTACTAGCGTACATTAACATAATGTGCCAACCGTGGTTGAATAACCAAGCAACTGCTTTTTGCTCTGTATTTTATAGAAATATCGAAATTCGGTCTTTACACAAACACCTGTGCGAACTTAGTTTCATCAATTTAGGGCCAGTTCTACAATCCAAGGATAAAGTTATCCCAGGAATAAATACCCTAGAAACGATTGTTGTAACAAAGAAAACTATGACAATTACACCTCGGATAGCTTATTCTAAGTATATACTTGCATTGTAGAATAGGCCCTTAACGATTGTTGTAACAAAGAAAACTATGACAATTACACCTCGGATAGCTTATTCTAACTATATACTTGCATTGTAGAATAGGCCCTTAAGCAATTATGTAAATTACCATAATTTTTCGTGGAATTATTATAAATTTTTGACAGTATAGTTTATTATGCAAAACTGTTATGTTTGATGTAATCTAACGACCCCTAAATTTAGTGACTATACTTATGAATCACCCTGTATGTAATTCTTGTTTTTAAATATTTTTGTATATATTATATACCCACTTTCAGAAATTTTATTTTGCGTTGACCACACAACTATTACAAGAGCAATTAGTTTTGGGAGATACTATGTGCAATTTCTATATGATGTCCTCATCTTCTTTGAGAAATGAGCCAATTAAGACGTTAATGATTGTTTATAGATTATAATCACAGTTAAAGTGTATCCATGCTTCAACTGAAGCTCACAAAATTTAGATAAAGCAATAATGAATAGCGCCTTATAAAACAGAAATTAGTGCGGGCAGATAATGAAGTGCTTCAAGCAAATCACGAGAGCTGCTCTTAATTAAAACACATTAGAGGCAGAAGAATCGCTATTCAGCGTTCTTTCCCCAAAGAACCCGTTAATGAAGAAATATGTAATTAATAACTCCTAAGCAGCTTGCAAAGCGCTCAAATACACTACGAACGCGAAATTCCCATATTTCAAAAAAATCTTTATAGTAACAAAACATACATTTCCACACAATTACTGCCTGTATTGTGCCTACAACTGCAACAAATAATGACAAAAATAAGTCTGTTTGCAATCAAGTTCAATCCTGACGGACAGTTTGGGTTAGGATTAAATAAATAAAGGATCGATTTATCCTCTAACAAAACGGCTCAGACAAATTACTGCAATTTAAGATTGTACACGACCCAACACCTCTACCTGGTGCGGAAGAATCGGACTGTTCGATACGCAGTTCTAACCTTCGGTGGCCCTTCACCGTCTAACTTCTTCCAGCGCCTCGTCGCGGTTGACAATGGGGGCCGTTTGAGGGAACCTTTCGAAGGCAATTGAGCGTAAGTCTCGACCGCCCCTCGCATTTCACGCAGATTTGCCGATATTTAAACCTAGCTCGGCCCGGAAATACCATTTACACACCTATAATGGGACAAACATACGGTTTACTACTGGCTGTGACCTTATTGTGTGCTCGCAGTTATCCCATCAATGGCGACCTATGTTGCAATGGTACGTTGAATTTGAAGGAGTAATTGCTAGTGAAATAATTACAGATCCAAGAACAATGAATTATTCATTTTAAGAATGTTTTCATTTTTGTTATGTACTATGTGTGCATACTTCTCTGCATATTCAAACAACTTCATTTAGGAGGCTGCAACGGTTTTTTGAAGATAAATATATAGTTAAATAGATAAAGACATAAAAAACATAAAGTACATTAAAATACTTCGTTCCAATAAGTGAAATATCAGAATAGACAATGAAAAGAGTGGCTAATATGCTGAATTAATTTTTTACACTTCTTTTTAAAACAGAGGATTATTATTGGTGGATCACTAGTTGATGAAACATGGGTGTCATGATTACAGATCAGACAGTAACTGTAATTGCAAGGGCGGCAACTTTTACATTTTCTCTACAATAACTTTTAATATGTTACGATGTAGACACAAGTAATGAAAATCTGAGCGACTGCGCCATGTTCTTTTGGAAACAGATCTAGTTGCATGTAGGTTATACTGCGGAACAGATGACAAAAAGATAATTTAATACGAAATATTATTATTATCAAGCTCAATTTACCGCAATTTCCCGAACCCGAAGGTTGATTGATCTACGTAAAAAATCAACTGCATTCTCCCATCATATTTCTGTATTATTTCTAATTGAGTAATTTGAAAATTGCGTAAGAATTCTACCGCAATTTAAATTTGATTTTAGTGATTTGTTTCTCCATATACGGGATAAACAGATTACACCTATTCGTAAAAAGCATGTCACAGTTACTCAAATTCTAATTTCGTCTGTCTCCTTCTGTTTAATAGTAGGTAACTCAGAATAATACAGAGAGCTATCGAGAGAATTATGAGGGAGATAAGCCCTAGATATCGCATAATGAATACAAAGATAAGAATAAGAACGAAGGTGAAGTGATAACTGTAATAGGAAACTCAAAACAGAGGTGAACAGGAGATGTTGCTAGGCAAGAAGGAGACAGACGGACAAACACATAGTATTATGTAGCGTTGGAAAACCAAAAAGGCGTTGGGTAGATGATATAAGAGAAGAAGCGTGTGAAACGGGAACCACCTAGCACAAGGTGGAATAGAGTGAAAAAACAAGGGGCGATATATGTATAGGGGGGGGGGGGGGGCAGAGAAAAAGGCTGCTGAAAGAAAAAGAAGTAGAAAATCGTATAATATATAAAGAAATATCGGCTTTGCAATTACAGTTACTTGTTTGATCGCTGTCGTATCTGTGTGACACCCACATTTCATTCATTGTGGTCCACCAATAATTACTAATACCATCTGAAAAAATGACTTACAGCCGTCATACCTACCATATCCAAACCGATTCAAGCTTTCAGTGGTTATATCTAAACAAAATAAATGTTAAAAAACACTTTAAGCAGAATACTGGATTAACGAGGCGTATTTGGATATAGGTATATTTTGGGACCAAGAATCTGTAGTAACCCATGCCCACATATTTCAGGGATATTCTGTATAAGGGTGAATCACACTAATCCACACAACGTAATTAAAACATACCACAATTTCCTTCTAAAGATAAAGCAATTTTTCAAGACGTATGGTTAATTGTACGATACTATCAAATGTTGTAATTTGGCGCCAGTTATATTATATGGAACAGATCCCCTATTGTCTAAAAGCGCTTACTTTGCAACCTTGAAGAACAAGGCATCTATTGTTTAAAAGTGCTGACTTTGTAACCTTGTATGCACGCGCATCCTGTCACGTGCATCCTCGGACGATAAGCTTATCTTAGTTGATTAGAAATGCTAGTGCATGATATTTTATCTTTAGCTCTTAGAATACTAGTGTTCAAACTCTCAGCTTTTTAGAATACATGTTAGATGTAAGAAATTGTCTGACTGTGTCTTTGAGCTCCAACGTTGCAAGTTGTAAAATAAACACGTTTTTTAAAAAGTCGTTTCGACGGCCTTTTTATTTAACTCGCCTGTGTTATGTAGTAAGTCTGTTATTGGATGTATGGTGCATTCATAACACAACACTATGCACAGACGGGCTTCCTGTTCTCTGCATGATGCCATTTTTAACAGTGGTCTATTATGAGATGTTTTATCGAACTTTTTCCACTGTTTATTCATAAAATATCTGCATGATACAATAGGAAGAAGAAAACTTCTACTAGGATTATCAAACGTTACTGCTTCATATTTCTCTTTTGTTATTAATCGTCAAAACGCATGGCATTATTTAACTGTAACTTCTTAGTTCTTTATTAGTTTGTTTTAAATATATGTTTACGATCATTTTCACATAAGTATATATCTGTGCTTTATTGACTAACGTTAGCCCTACGTGCTCTGCCTCACCTCAGTTGACCTAAACGCTTATTTGTTAGACGAATTTAAAAAGGCAATTGTGGGGTCTCCTGGTTGCGATTAGCACTAGGAAAGTGATATTTAGATTATCAAGCTGTAGTAATTGGCATAGTCATTTGTTTGGCTTATAATTAGGAGTGGTTATTTGTCACATGTTGAAGGTTAGGTAAAGAATAATATGACAATGTTTTTACCGCAGAAGTGAACACTATTTAACAGCTCTTGTCCACTAATGCATAGTTTGACGTATCCAGTCGATTTGAGCGAGGTAGGTAATGCACGGTTGCTTAGTAACTTTCGTTGGCGTTTGGGGATTCAAGTATCATTTCGTCACACTGTGATGGTAAAATTGCTTATTATATTTTAGTTTCCAAAGGAACCAAATGCCGGTTTGTAAAATAAAAATAACAATTATTTGAAAGCTACAGCGACTTGCCCCCGACTCGTTATGTGAGATTTATAATTTGGGGATTGCTGCGTTTTCATTGGTTTTCCGTTGCTTAGTTTTACTTAGTATGATTGACTCTAGAAAAATACATCAGCTGGTGGATTTGGGAGATGGCAGGTTTTAGGGTAAGTCCGGCAGTGGAACAAATGTAGGTCATTTTATACAACTTTTAGATGTTTGTTGACAAGCCTACACCTCCTGAATAAAATGCTTAGGAGTGAGGAGAGAACGTTAAGCCGATCTACGCTAGGAGTAAGCTTTTAGAGGCGCTTAGCCGGCCTGTCGAACGCTGTTGGTTACGGGACTGTGTTAGGTATTCACAGTTCGTTATTTGGCTTATATTGAAGTGTAAGATTATTATAGTTGGTATATTTGAGTTTTATCATGTATTGAAGCATTCAGCGGTTAACAAAGTCTGTCCAGAGAAAATGACTGGTTTCACATTTATATTTATGCTAAGAGCGAGCTCGTTATTTAATATTAGGTGTGAACTGTTTCAGGTGCTTTTTAAAATTCCAAATTCAATTCCTGCTTCTCTTATTTTGTGGACCATAGCTTCTGCCATACTGCCAATTGTTCTTAGTATACTGCCTAGGTAGCAGAATTATTCTACATTCTTAATTGCTTAGTTGTTTATGTATAGTTGCTGTAGAAATGTATCTGTTCCGTAAGAAGATTTAATTTCACCTGTATATGTCTGTATTTGTACGTATGCAACATATATCATCACTCAGCACCGTCTAGGTCAAGAAGTTGATGTTGAAGTCCCCATGAAATGCCTGCTCGTTAAAAGTGTGTGTTTTTTATGATCCAGCCCAGCACGATATTAACCATGAGTGGAGACAATGGACAGCCTTTTAGGATAGGAATATCGTTACCATCCTTGCAATGATGTAGCAATTTGCAGTTTGCCTTTCATAAAGTTTTTTATCATTTTAATTAGCTTTGGATGTGTGCCAGTTAGAGAAAGTATTTGCCAAAGCGTTGCTCGTTCAAAATGTATAAAGGTCATATACCTATAGCAGAATTATCCAATCTACGGATTGCTCTACTATTATTTGTAGCGTGTTAATATGGCCCATACATCTATTAGGTATGAAACCAACTTATTCAAGTCTTATAGTTGGTTCTATGTTTTGTCATTCTATTTTTAATAATGTGTGCGATGATTTTGTTGACCATATTTAGTAGAGTTATGCTTCTTCAGTTGCAGCATCTGGAAAGATTTACCTTTTAATAGAGTTTAATTATAATTCCTTTCTTCCATTTAGTGGGGTTTGCTTCTTTCTTCCAAATTTCACTCAGTATGTATTGCAATATCGCAGATGCTTTTAGAAATCCGGCTGGTATATTGTCAAGGCCTGTTGTGCGTTCGTCTCTGAATTTTGTTATCGCTGTCCCGCTGTCACTCCAATTGAGGGGCGATGTATTAATTCTTAGTTGTGGTGCTCTTGTTCTAACAACTTGTACTTCTGCAGGTCATGTACTCAATATGCTTGAAAAGTATCCTTCACACCTCTTTATCTGATGTTCATCAGACGTAATAATTTCTTTTTGCTTGTTTGTAATTGGTTTGTCGATAACATGCAATGTGTTTGCAAACTTTTTGGTTATATGTATAATAATCGTTCTTTAAACTTTTATTTTGAGCTGCTCCTTGTAGTTGTATAGTAGCATATCCGTTCTTCATCGCTTGTATCTTCTTGCTGTTCTTTTGATTCTTTTGTTTATCTCATAATTTTTTTTTATTATTTGTGTTGGCTGTGTATTTTGATGTTGATATCAATAATTTAATTTGTATAGCTCCTGTGGTGGTGGCCGGTTGCAATATCTTGCCCCCCCCCCCTTCTAATCCGGTCTCCATTTCTTATTTAGTGTTAACTTCTCTATTTCATTGCGAGTTTGTTGATTAGGAGATACCCATGTGATCTTATGTACTATGTCTTTGTGAGGAAATAACGATCCTTCGATACATAAATCAATGGTTAAACAAAATTCCATTGATGTTACGTCTACCTACACCATGTGTACATATAATTGATTCAAGGTCTGGGGATATCCCCCCTCCCCTTTGTGTCCTAGAATAGATTCGTTAACATTTCCTAAAAAATCTTTCTCCTCATAGTCTGATGGTACAGTTGGCATAATATAGCTGGGTTATGTTTGACCCGGTTTTGGTGTTGAGCGCTGTAGTGCAGAATGTTATAGTTCTCGCATACGCGGGTCACCCTTATTGACTAATCGAGTATTGTGTGACTGAGCAGATATAGTCGGTGGTGGCTAAATGTATTTTAATATATCACGTACACTTGTGCTGATAGGTACTATTTATAACCGGTTAGTAATGAGATGAGAGTGATGAGAAAAACAAAAGAAATGTTTTCTTGGAAGAGAACTAGAGGTATTACAGACATTCGTATGTGGTGTTGAGTTCTAATTACATACGCTTATTTTTTTATAGATATGTCTTTGTTAAACCCAAATATTGAAAAAGGGCTCAACAAATTGAAGAGGTGGCCTACGTTATGTGAATATTTTGGTCGTACGAGGATTAAGATATGTAACGAAAATGCTTGATTTGTGCCAGACATTGGACAGAACTTATTCTTTTATATACTGCTATGAACACATTTTAGTAGCCTTATATTTCAAATAATAATTATTAGTAATTAATAACATAACTAACAAAACAGATATTTATTATAAGAATGCCCAGTAAATGTAATAATTTTAAATTTCAGATTTGTTATAAACTAGCGTAGGCCTTGAAAATAATTGATAGTATGACTTTTTTATAATAACTTTATCTTTGTTTAAAACCAAGTAAAAATCAGAGCAGGCTTGGCATTTCTTGCAACAAAAACATAAACTGTAAAAAAACAATTGGGGGTGGCTTCTTGAAGAGATTTGATTGTGTTTTACCAAGTTGTGACAAGAATAAGTTATTTATATGTGCTCTTAAATGCCCCAATTAACGAAAAGTAGTGTTTTAGTGAGAGTTTGTGTCCTGGGATATTTGTGGAAGGTTTCCCTTGCATTGGGATTCCGCACAGGTAAATACAAGGCGTCGACTTGGTCCAGTGGAAGACATGTTATTTTGATGTTATTCTACGGAGGTCCAGCCAGTTCTATAAGTTCGTGTAAGTGTGGTGCTGCGGAGATCTGAGATCTACATTAAGGCCTCCAGATTCATTGAAAGCGACTCGAAAGGTTTTCGAGAGTGGCAGCCGATCATTAACTGGGTTCGAGCGCAGATTTGGGTAACTGCATGCCGGAAACAACGGCTTGTCCAGAGCATCGTGGGAAACCCAGCTCGGGGCAGGTAGCCCTAGATTCATCGCAGAAGCCATCAACAGGTCAGATTTGCCACCTAAAAGTGTTAGTTTGTGATTATGTATTAATTGGCGTCCCTTTGAGCGTCACTTCCGGTTCGTGGCGTCCGTAGAAGTATTTTGTTGTTTTGTCACGCGGAATACGTACGTTCCGTTATTATCGCATAGCAACAGCGTTAATTGAGTGAACATCAACGATTTAATTAAAATCAGGAGCCTGTTTATGTACTTTCTAAGCTAGGAAACTATCTTGAATTTTTGTAGGTCCCATCAGTTAGAAATACCACACTTGTTAATTCCCATCAGTTAAATCGCGGCATACAGAGTTCTTACAATTAAACGTTTAATAGTACTTTATAAAGGGTGTTCATTAGAACTTGTGGTCTAGTCGGCTTTGGAACTGATGAAGTCATGTGCATGAAATCATATGGCTGATAACTGACACTGGTGACGCTGTAAGTCTATGTCAAATTCGATGTTAGCAGGTTAGGTTTTGTGTCAGTTTGTGACATTTGACATAGACTTACAGTGTCACCAGTGTCAGTTATCAGCCATATGATTTAATTCACGACATGACTTCATCAGTTCCAAAGCCGACTAGACCACAAATTCGCATGAACACCCGTTATAATTATTAATAGCAAGTTATTAGTTTTTAATTTAGATGTAGCGACTTAACCCTGAGAGAGAGAGAGAGAGAGAGAGAGAGAGAGAGAGAGAGAAAAGAGAATGTATAGTGTATTGTTTCTTAGGGGCAAAACATGAAAATTAATAGAATAGTTGAAATACAGTTACAAAAATAAAATAAACAAAAATGAATGAAATATACTAATAGAAATCTACTAATATGGCGTGGAGTGTTACAAAAATTAAAGCCTAAATGCCAAAATAAAGATCAAGAAATATAAGCGCAACTATATAAGAGAACTGCAAACATTATAAAAACGGAATACCACAGATAAATAGGGAAGAACAGTTCACCATTGGGGAAAATAAGGGGAGAGAATGAGAAATAATAAGAAAATATCATAAAAAATTCTTCGCTACTATACTACTACTATACTAAGAAATTTGTGTTTAAATCTACAAAAATACTTCATTGGGTTTACATTGCGTTAAAGTACAGTGGTACATTGAAATGATCTTTAGAGGAACCTTGTTCCTATGTAAGCGATCATTGCTGATGTGCTACTTTCCAGTATAATTTATTTTAATTGGGGCATACAGGGAAGTGCCCACTCCATGTGATCCTAAAACCTGGTTAATGATTTGAGCAAGGTGTTTGAATAAAATTTACAGGCTGCTATCAAATCAAATATCGCGTGACCAAGTATAAAACAACGAGAACAGGCAGATGGTACGCTAATAGTTGTTAATCGGTTATTGGGGGCGAATACAGAGGTACTGCCATTACAGGCTAAAGAGGCAGCTGATCAGATGCAAGGGTAGTGAATCACCGCCGTTTTCCACCTGCATTTTCTCACTTCGTTACCAGCCCGCGAAGGCATTGCCATTAATCAACAATTTATGTCCTAGAAAGTCCCGAGTGAAAGATAATAGCCGGCGAAATTATTTACTTCCTTCCCTAGATTTCCACGATATCATCGGCGAGTATGGGCGCAACCCTTTATTACAATAACTAGCAGAATATGAAAGCATAAATCATCCGGGTACAGGAAACGACGAAACCGAGCTCGCAAAAATAATAGTAGCGCTTTTTATACAGAACCAATTAGAGCTGAAAGATGATGCGTGCATTATCTCCAACCCCGTTCCACCCCCGACGGCACGTAGCGTCTATCGGCGGCGTTTTATTCGGACGTCGGCTCGAATTTCCGGTTTCCGGTCGCTCGTCGGAACAAGATTTTACACTCTCGCGGTTATGACGCGCACGTCAACCGCCCCCACATATTTATTATGGAGCAATTACCTCTCCCCATCCCCAAAGGGCGCGTGCTCATCGCATCCAAATATTACACGTGACTTTTAAACACGTTAATTAGCTACACGTATTCCAGGTAAACTGCATCCTAATGACGTGGGGTGCTTTGTATCTGCGCTGGGCTGCCATTATGCGACTTCCGCTCGTTTATCAGTCATAAGAAAGAATCCCTTCGAAATTATGCAATGTTATATAAAATTTGAACGTTTGTAACTGCATTGTGCCCTGAATGGGCATTTTAAGTGTAAAAGTCGGCGGAAAATCAATATTTGCGGTCTAGGACACCTGGGACATGGCAAAGGAATGCACGTGTTGCCCATTGTCCCTTCTGACAGTTCCGATCGCTCCGCAGTTCCGCCCAAGAGTCCCAGCCCTCCACAAAATTCTGAATTAATTCTCGTTTGGTAGGGACGTATTCTGGATAGAATGTTCCACGGAAGGCATAAATCAATTTTAAAACATTTAAAGGATCCCGAATGATGTGGGGAAGTACGGTGGTTGGATCTTTATGTTACGTAAAAATCTACCGACCTTTTGAAAGTGACCGATTTCGATGGAGGTAATAAATGGATTTGAGTTTGGAAATGTGCTGAAATATTTTCGTTTGGTTTCAGTCTTTGCTAAAGTCGAGGAGTACAAGCAGATCTAACTAAAAAGCATGTATAACAATACAAAAAGCCATGTTAAACTTAGAAATGAAAGGCCAGATAGTTTCACAAGCAACGATGCGCTTATGGCTGAAGCAAGGGTGCATAATGTATATTATTTAATACCGTGCTAAATTAAGCCATAATAAAATATAGACAGAATGCAAAACCTCACAATGTCAGTTACTGAAAAATGCAAATAAGACGATATTAGAACTATAGTTATTATACAGATGATATGGTAATCATGAGAGAACCAGAGAAGAACCTACAAGTAAATGAGGAAACGATCTGTGAACATTAACATGCGAATAAATACAGGAAAAATTAAAACCATGATAATTAGAAACATAAACGCTAAACATAATATAACCATGCAAAACAGGTGGTTAACAGGTTTAAAACCTATAAAGAATTAAAGAATGGATAGCAGCCCCAGGAAGCTTGTGAAATACAATAAAAAGAAATTTCCTGGGTAAAAAAAAATGAAGTGGAATCACAGAGGAACTAGTAAGGAAAGTAGTAAATTCGACTCTTACATATGTATGTAAATCGTGGGTCATAAGCGAGATTCTTGCGAAGAATACAAAGAAAGAACTAAAAATAGTAGAAAATTAATAGGAAAACCATATCAGGTTTTAGAAGAAGAAATAACCAACTGGGTAATTAACAAAAAAAGTGTTAATTCAAATGTTATAGATTTTACCACAATCATTTGATAGGGTTTCGAGTGCACGCTATGAACGGCTTCACGAAGCAACGTGGAAGAAAATTTAATTCTAGCTATGGAGAGACAACGTGCAAATGTTGTAACAATAAGAGCAACTTGAAACAGACCATCTAACATTTCTTGCGTATTATACTTATTTCCAGACTTAAAAAATAAGCTCAGTTGTATTTTCTATGTTTTATTATTGTAAATTAGATTTAAACAGTGTATTCTCGAATAACAAAAGTGCATAGACCCGCCCCAGCTCAGTGGACGCATTGTAAAACTTAATTTGCGTGTGTAGCGTTACACGCGAAATTAAAGCCTGTCCGCGAGTTGGGGGGAGTTTTAACTGAAGATTATTTTACGAAGAATCAATTAGCTTGCGGGCCTTTCCCGAGTGCGTACGTTCCTATCTTTAAGTGGGGGGCCTGCGGCGATGTGAATTTCGCCATACGAAGAACAAAGTAAATACAAGCGATTTCGATAGCCTTCCAGTAAGTAATTTGCTGTATATCAGTTGTTGTGCGAGTTACAAGGCAGCGTTTGCTGGAGTAGACACCTTCTTCAGCGTGTATAAAAAAAGTACGTGAACTACGATACCCAAAGAATGCATTTGCGACACTCGAGTACTTTCTGACGTCATCCGGAAGAACGACGCTAGTCGACGCCCCATTTCTTGTGTGAGGAGATTCACATATCAGTCATTCAGTTAATAACGCCATCCATGGACAATATATATGCAAGTTGATGATTGCAAGCGAATCTGAACAGGGTCAGACTTAAATAGTATCGGCTTCTGGTGTTTTTTAAAAGAAATTTATATTGATGGTGTTGTAAACACAATTGTGTTAAAGCTATGTTTGATGGTGTTTTATGTACGTTGTTTACTTACATGCGAGTAGCCACAGCTATTTAGAATGTAGGTTATTTAAGGATTTCGTCATATTGTCTTTGCCTTTATTCGTGTTTTCTTTGTGTTTTTATATGTTTTATACGTGTTTTGAAGTCAACAGATAGTCTAAACGAATTGACTTTTTTTGGACAGTTGCATATAAAGTTCATATACGACGTTCTGCGCAAGTAGTGGGGACAAGTATCTGCAAATGGGGGAAATTATATTGTGCATGATGCAAATATTTTTTGACAATAAAAAAGAGTGCGTTATATTAAAGTTGAAACTTTTTAATATAACAAATAGCTCACAACCGAAAGTTGGAGAGGGGTCGTGGGCAAAATCAACATAGTAAGTTTACCTAATCGGTATAATCACCAAGAAATCACTAATTCACGGCGCCAGATTCTAAACTTACCATGACATACATTATAGAATCGTTTGAGACAATCAAAATACAACGAAGAAATTGGTTGTAAAAGAAAGTTTACAGTAAATAGTAAAAGCAAAGAAACACTACCAAGTTTTCATTAAGTAGAAATGCGTATGTACTACAAAACAAGTTGAACGCAACGTTTATATTGGTATGACAAGTTAGTTACAATAGGAAAAATACAATAAAGCAAGTATTGAAGCACAATATAAGAATAGTGGAAAATGTGGGACACGTAATTATGACAAACTAAATTGGTTACGAATAAGCAATTAGCAAAATACCGTAAATCAGAATGGTAAACAAGAAAGTAATTAAGCTAAGATAATGTAGCAGGATATAATTTAACATACCAATATAATAATAATAAATTGTAATATAATAAATAATAAATTACTAAATAACGTCAGTTAAATCGAAGAACGTAGGAATACAGCGATATAACACTTAAAGTGAATAAAGAAACCTTTCACACTGCATCAGAAATGGTTTTGGAGAACAGGCTTCTTGGAACAGAATGTACAGTACGTCTGGAGCGGTTCGAGATGCGTATGGAATGGACCGAAGTGTGTACAAAACGAACGCATACGGTCTATCCGTAGAACTATAAAGAAAAATAAGATTTAAAAACTACAGAAACCAAACCCTTTTGGAAACAGCTTACCCTGCAGATGTAAATCAGACTCTAAGAATATTGCGTATATAGCGGATATCAAAACGAATGCGGCAAGCCGGAATAAAAAAAAACATCAAAATAAGAAGATCGACTCAATAATCGCTTAAAGGGAATGACACAATAGAAGTAAAATTAGAAGCGATATAAGAGCACTTGCATCAAATCTGTAGGTACCTACCATTTAAAAAGATAAATATTGAGTTTCTTCGCAAATTGTTGATATTAAGTAATATTCACTGAAATATTGATAAGATTAAGAAACCATGACTAGAAAAACTACTAGAATAAATCGAAGATTGTAAGAAATAAGAATGCTCTAAATACGTAGTAGAACAAAACATTTACAATTAAGTAGTTAAAATTGGTGCTTTGAAGTGCCAACTTGCGTTTATTACAGCTTTCTATTCATCGTTTCCAGTCAAAGTAGCTTCATAGCTTTGTAGATATACAAATGAGATAAATATCCGCATGCGTTAGCTACTGTTTCATAAACAATTAGGATATTGACATTTTCTAATTGCATCTGGAACAACGCATGATGTCTACCATTGCTAAAAATATAGGATAAAAATAATATGTTTTTGCGGAACTACTCTCCTCCCATATGGTGGAGATGGTCTTTCAAATACCAAAAATAGTTTTCAATTATAATTTTAAAGTAACTATGCCTGCAAAACCTCAAGTGCGAAAGCGTGCTATTAAAAGATTCTTCTCAATGGTTTGTTTAAATTATATTATTGAGTTAAGGAACTGCTGCAGCTTTTGTAATATAACTGTTGTTTCTTGAAAATCTTAACGTTTCAGTTATCATTATTTTAGTGTGGTAAAGTATTTAAGTGTTATTTGTATCTGTTCTATCATTTATGAATATACCAGGCCTGATAATAAAGATCAATGCTACAAAGTGAATTCTACTGCTTTTAGATTAAATTGATATAAGAGATTTCATTTTATAGAGACTAAATGGACATACCTGGAAGCCAAGTAGTTCACTAGAAATTGCTCAAATTAAATAAAATTACAAATGGCACCAATGAGTCTTTTAATATTTTCAAATATTCCCACGATAAGGACGAGAACTTATAACTCAAAAACAAAGTCGCTAGCTGTATAATCTGTAACAAATGACCAGGTCATAAAAGGTTTGTAGTAACTAAAACACATAAACATCTATGCATCTATAGCTTCAAAATTCCAATTATTGACACTATAGGGTGCACTCGGTACTGTAAATCAGTAATCATTGGCTGGCAAAACAGTAAACGCAGGTAACAACTAATTTTAAATAACAAAAAAACGCAATAAAATGACAAAAGTAATAAATAACGGTAAATTATGTTTACACAGGTTAATAAAACCTCGAGGGGGCTTAAGGAGCTTCTATCGACAGCAATACTGCGTGGTAAAATGATAATCCGTCATCATAACTTGGAAGTAATCTTTCACTATCATCGCTTTTAAACCAAATTCAGCATGTGTTAACCATACAAAAACCAGGAAAATACAGAGCACAAATTAACAAGCTGTGACAAGCAAAACATGTACGCTGTTACGGTCGAGACGAAAATTGCGGCGCGTTAAATTCGAAATTGCGAAACAACTTGGTGTAACCTCTTACCTGTAAGAAATTTTTGTGTATTGGTAGCACTTTACACATCCCTTTGATTGCTAAATTCAGTCAGCTGTGTGTATAGTTAAAAACAGCTAATTTCATAACTTTGTGTGTGTGTGTTGTTGCAGTTTCAAGTTTAATTTCAAACTTAGTACACTTATGACAATTTAAAAAACTCTGTAGGAGAATATTATTTTATCAAGGTCAAGTGCGTTTGAATAGTATTTCGCTTTCTTGAAGACCGTGAATATGTCGTAACAGTCAAAGAGGTGAACGCCCATTGACCGCTAGAAATGATAAAAATGTCCAGAAAGAGAACATAATTTCTTGAAGCCGATAGACAAGTCACACAAGATGAGACTGGAATCGACAGAGAAGCGATCGGCGAATGCCGGTTGATGATTTGGATAAGTGAAGGATTTTTGTGTGATTTTTTCTAAATGGTGTTCAAGATCAAGAGTGAAAAGCACATTTTTAAATTTTGCAGAGATCATTCGCAAAGAATTTGTGTCTCGTAACAGTACAGTCAAAGCTATAATTAATCGACTCAGTACAGAAAACAGGGAAGTTGGAATTTGGTTACAACACCCCTATTCATAAAGCAATTGTAGTGAAGTAGTTTTTTGCCAAGAAAAAGGGTTGCTGAGATTAACACCACTTACTTTAATCGTAGATCCGGCCCCATCGTACTGTTCCCAAAGTTGAAAATAGCATTAAAAAAAAAGATCCTAGATGTCGAGATAAATGTTTTGAACAATATTCCGACTGAGGATGTTAAAACGAATTTGAAGACTTTGTATTAAAAAAGGGTTACCTGTATTCAAGTCATGAAGATAACTTGAAGAATAAAACAGAACATGTTGTTATCTGAGATGCCTTTGAACTTAATTGGCAGACCTCGTATATGTAAGAATATAAAAGGAATTTATTCTAAAATTCTATAAACATTTTTCTCGAAAACCGTGCGACCTAAAAACTATCACATTTTCCTCGAGAATTTGTGGATTCCAGAATAACGCATATCTAACAAAATTTTCGCAAAATTAGACGAGTGGCATAGACTATGGCTTATGTGCACGCATTGATAAGATACTTTAATTAGTTTTGCTCAACCCTAGTCCCTGTTCTTAATAAATACTTATATAATCAGGTTTTGGCTTAACTATACGTATACTATGTAAAGCACTTTTGTATTAAATCGTTAAACGAAATGGTGCATACATTAACTCTATTAGTAGCAGTAACAATCGCGTGTAATGCTCGAATTTTCTCCATCTCCCTACGCCCCTGCATGCCTCTCCTGCTGAGCTGTTCGCAACACGGTCCTTTTATAAAGACTTTACCATCTCATTTATTTTCATTACTCCTGTCGGGAACAATCCCTACTTGGCCCTTTAGCCCTTGTATATGAACATAAAGGCTGTCCAAAATATATTAAAGCTGAATGCTGAACTAACTCTGAGATTGAATCGCTAAGATATTCATCTATTCTACAGAATAAATTTATAAAAAAACAATAATAGTTTAATAGCTTTCAAGGCCTTCTCTTTTTCAATCTAGAGGTTTTATGCGCCCCCCGGGGGCGTTATAATCCGGGCGGACTGAAGCAAAGCTTCGGCTTGTGGTAATTAGAACGAAACGAGGTGACGAGCGGGCTGCTACTAACTACTAAGTGGATCACATCAAATATTCAATAACCGGTGGTGACGGAGACGTTAGCGACGCCCTACGTCGCCGTCGCCGGTTTATTCGGGGATCCGGGGCTCCGGCAACCCTCGCCGCGTACGCGTTATTAGCTGCAAGCCAGCTTTTGTTGTCAAACGTTATTGCTATTATACGTGTTGTAGGCAGCTTTGCTGATTGCCTCAACCACTAAGATCTCCATCGTTGGTGAAGTTTATCAAATTTATACTTAATGACAAAAAAATTGTGCTAATTAGAACATTAACTTTTACAGTCGGAACGTTGGTTACAGTAAAACTGGTAGCATCCGAAGTTGATAATAGGACGACTTACATTGTTAGTTTAAGAATATGCTCTCTACAGGGTGTAAAAAATAATGTAACAAGTATTTTTGCTGTCTTAAGTATACTCCGACCTTTAGGTTCGATTTTCTTGAAAATTACTTTTCCCAGCAATTTAAAATAAGATATATTTTATGTCAAAAAAATCCAGGGGTTTAGAATATGCAGCTAGAACTGACCTCCATTAAAAATTATAATGAAAAACACTCCGCTCTTTGAAAAAATACTATGTCAAATATTTTTTCAGGCCATCTACTGCTGTACAAAAATTTATAAAGAGCTGTACTCGGTATTTGCCTCGCAAGTTAAACTTTTGAAACTAACAATTTCGAAAATATCAAAGAAAACAATATATAGCCAATAATTTGTATACACCAAAGGCGCGATGCAGCATAATGAAACTACCACTTAATATTTGGCTATTTGTGACATACTGTCGCACATCAGGAATGCATATCAGTTGCTTGTTTAGAGATTTCAATGTAGTGATTTCTTGTGCCGAACAAAACACTAAATTCTACAGATTTATTAACATTACAAAGAATACGAGAAATCGCGGCTGTTACAGGTTACAGAAAATAAAGATTTAGATTCAGATTGCTAATAATGTTGAAACTGTAAAAAACTGTAATGCGTATTACATCAATTTGTAATTAAAACCGATACAGCCTGTGGAATTCGAACTGGAGCTCTGGCGGAATCCGATTGCTAATCAGCTGCTTATACCAGTCCGTCGCGTTCACAGAGTTATTACATTTTCTTTTTTGTCAGTTTTCATTATTCACATTCTTTCTATACTTTACCGTTTACCCTGTCTACTCACGGCATTCGCCTGTAGCACTACATACCAAAGACTTCAATATTCTTGATGCTGTTTTATTTTAATGTTCAAGTTTTGTCACCGTATAAGAGCGCGGAACAAACGTAGCATTGGGATTAACATTTATATCACCACCACATTTTCTTTAATTTTGTTGGTAGTCCCAAGATATTTATAACATGATACTCTTTCCATTAGTGTGTTGTTGATTATCAGATTTGCTCCTGCATTTTGAGACTGGGATATTAGAATAGTATCATACCGTATTTTTGCATTGGAAATTAGTTCGTTCGACGAGACTTTGTAGCTCTGCTAAGTTCCCGCTAACCAGACTGTGTTGTCAGTGTATGGTATATAATGCATCGTTATTTTTTCTGGCATATCTTGCTAAAAACTTTGGGGTATACAATTATTTTACCACGAACGGCAAAAATTTTAGACTCGAGCCCCAAACCAAATTTTCTCAATTACTCTAACTAGCTTCAAATAGTACCACGTAACAGTTACGTTCAAACCCAGGACGCTTACAGAAAAGAACGAGAAACAAAAAACATCGTCGCAGGTGTGCGGAGACAATTGGACGATGCTTGGCTTAGCTGCGCATAACAACGATCGATAATTCGTCTTGAGCTACCGAAGACCATTCAAAACAAGTTCAGCGACCTTAATGACTGTACAAAATTGATATTTTCGAACAGGGGCGACCAAAATGCATAACACGGATGGTACAATTAATGGGCGATTAAAACGTAGTGCTTTTTACCAGTAACAATCTTCTAGTGTTGTTTTGCACATGGACTCATTATATGTATAGGTTTGATGTACTTTAAGATGGATTTCCATTTCTTCACTAAGTTCATTCTCTACCTTCACTTTTGCTTTCTAATTCCAGCACAAGTTGGATATTATTCTTCTCTGTCGTTCACCTTTTTGCTCGTAATAATTTTCATTAGTTCTTCGTGATTCACTTTATGAAATGCCTTTTTAAAATCGATAAAACAGGCATGTATTTCTTAGTTCATATCTAACTGTTTTTGTTCTAGAACATTTATTCCGAACAGAGTTTCTCGAGTCCCGAAACCATGTCTAAATAGCATTTGGGTATTCTTTTCTTCTACTTTTCTCTAAATTATATTCTGTGCTATATCCAAAAAGGATACAGTACGATGTTCGTTAAATTCTTTTTTATTTTTCATCTTTGGGATTGCTAAAAAAGTGGATATGAGCCATTCTTTTGGTATTACACCGCTCGTATATACATATATTGTGATGAATAGATTAACAGTACAATATTATCTCTAGGCACATTATTTGTGAAATGAGCGAGTTTCACTTTTTTTTTAGTAGTACAGCTTCAGTTACTCTCTTTCTCTCTGCTATAGCTAATTATGAATATTAATTAATTCTGTTTTAATAATGTTGACAAGATGTTAATTTAAAAAAAAACAAATAGCAATTAAAATTAAACCCTGAACGTGACTGTCCATTAAGAGTCAGTAGTGTAGTTTTCACTTCCTTTTACGATAAAGGAAGTATTGGATGCACCCCAAAAATTAGAAATTGAGTTTACAACAGATCTTCACGTTTTAGAGTCCCCTGAACCAAAAAAAACATGTTTTTGTTCATTCGTCTGTGTGTCTGTCTGTCTGTCTGGGTGTGTGTCTGTCTGTCTGCATGTCTGTGAACAGAATATCTCAAAAACGAAAAAAGGTATAGCGTTGAAACTTCATATATAAGTTTTGTGTACTATCTAGATGCGACAGCAAGCTTTTGAAGAAAATCGCATAACCGGAAGTATAGTGTTTACTCTTGTAATTTTTCAGTTTTTTCGATTTTTTTCAAAATGTATATTTTTATTACATTTTTAATGTGATTTTCCAGTTGAATACATCTAAAATGGGTTCCTTTCACTTTTTTCATATTTTTTATTAACTCCTATATTAAATAGAACACCCGGTATATTATTACATTTTTGAATTTAGCTTAAAATTGTAGAGAAAATCGTACGACACTCATTAATGACCAATAGAAAAATTAGATCACGAGCCGTAACCAAGACAACAACAAAATTTCTTGGAAATTTTTTGTAGGTAAACATTACTTCTTTTTAGGGTTTGTGTCGTTACAATTTTCTTACCGAATCTGCATTCGAGCATTAATTCATATCCGGAAATTATTTTTCGTGCATTCCAAAAACGTCCTAATTTGCCCTCGCGTCCCGCTCGGGCAAATTAATACGACGTTGTTGGAACGCACTCAAAAAATTTCCGGAAAGAATTAATGCTCTTATGAGATTATATGTGAAAATTTGTAATGTTTCCGTAGAATTTGCAATTTTTGACAAATGTTTAAGAATTAAAAATCAAATTTTTGGCTAATTATAAGATCACTGTAAAATGAAGTTGTGTGCGTGTATCACGCCAAATTTGTTCACATTATTCTAACAACAACATTTTCTAATCTTCAACTTTTAGGTTACTTTTAAATTTTTATAGTACAAATAGAATTCCCAACATACATATAAATAAAATAAATATTAATATAGTACCCGGAATTGACATGTTAATGTGCCCATCCATCCACGACCAGCAGTGTATTTGAAGAGCGTTTATTAAAATGGTTTTCTCACATCACAAGATTTTTCTTAATGGACCAGAAAATGATTCATATATATTATTTTTTTTTATGATTGCATTGCATAAAATATTATACCTAGATGACTTATAGTTTAATCAAATGTTAATATTGTTATGATACATGAGGCAGTGTAATCAAATACAATAAAGAAATATTTAAAACGAATAAATTTGAAAAATTGCTATAATTAAATCTTGATGGGTGTTAAATTTTAAACATTATAAATAAATTTAATTGAGACAATGAGAGAGGAGATTTTGATATTAATTGAATACTAATTTAATGGTTACAGAAAATTTTGATAAAGTTCAAGCCAAGGTTACAATTGACAAATGTATTTGTTAGAATGATAATAATTAATGGCATGTAATAATAGTATTTTTTAAAATAAATAAGTGTGCAATAAGAATTGTTTCTAACATGAATGAAAATTTTGTTTAAGTTAGTGATATAAACAACTCATAAAAACAGACATGTATTTTCTGAATTAAAGCATTTTGTAAATAAAACTAGAAAGTTATGCCTAAATTTGTATTATTTTGGTAAATACAAATTTAAAAAGAGTCTTAAACAAATCTGCGTGGTGAGATAAAATGAAAATATTAATTGGAACTTATGGAGGTACATAATCGGTCAAGAGATTATACAAGTACAGTCAATTGGAAATAAACATACAGAAGGTTATATTAATTGAATACATTTGGATTGGAGAGTATACAAGATATTATTGGAGATTCTTACAAGTAACTAATGTGGTAAATTATATACCTCGATGTTCTTTCGATCAATAAAATGCATTTTTTCTAAGATCGTGTCAAAATGACAACTTTTTGCACAGTTTCTCGTGTCAAAAGTGACGTTTGTAGTACTCTTAATGTAAGCGCCCAAATTACGTCTTTTTTGCACGTTGCCATTGGTGGCAATAATAATATTTTAAAACACGCTTTGCCGTAAATTTGAATGACAACATAACTTAGAATATCTAACACAATGTGACGGACAAAGTGTCATCGAATTAAGTTTTTATATTTTCGTTACGATCGTAAAACAAATAACGTATGATACACGTGTATAAGTGCCATTAAAGCACTAGCGACTTTAAAAGCACTCCGCTTTGCGTCGTGCTCTTAAACTCGTCGCACGTGCTTTAAAGGCGTACTTATACACTGGTATCATAATACACTATTTCTGACCAATTAAATTTCAAATATTAGGGGGTATACTCACTGTATATACGGGTATACTCATATTGATATATTTCCATGGTAACATAGATGGGGTAACAGTATTATAAACTCTTCAACAAAGTACTTAGCTATTTATAAACAGCGTCTTGGATACCGTTATGACACAAGTATGAAGTGTCAAATTTTTCGCTTTGCCTTTACTGAAAATAGATTCAAATCGTTTTGGAAGTACTTCGCTTGAAGAAATTCGACAAAACGTTGGAAAAATTGATTCCTAAAAATACCGTAAAAACAAGAAATGCATTATTTGGGACCAATTCGAAGATTTTTGCAAGAACCGAAACTACAAATTGAAGCAAAATGCCCTCGGTTGGGGAAAATATTAGAAAACTGGGTATATATCATAAAAAGAAAGGATGGCAGAGACTAGAAGGATGGCGTGGTAAATACTTTTTAGAATAATACTGCACAAATGCTACCACATAAATAACTTTCCAGTTTCGACATCCTTTTTCATCCGTTCAAAGTTAACCCCCACCCGTTTACAAGGGCCTTTATAAGACTGGCTGTAAGTGTACCATTTTTTTAGCAGTAGCTTTTTGAGGATTTATAAAAACCTGGTTTTATACAATCCTTCAGGGTTCTTCGACATTTAGCTACGCCTGAATGCACTTTGGCTATGCTCATTTAAAGTTTTGCTTTAAATAATTTTGCGTTTACTTCGATCTTTACCTATATGCTTTGCGATAGACATACGTGAATGATAAAATTCCAATCTTGCTTCACCATAGAACTTTAGTTGAAATATAATTATAATTTACTTTTATGGGACATCTATCTGAATTTTCTATGTTTGGTTCTTGTTTTTTGCAGCTTATTTCAAGGGGAAGTGATGAATATCGATATTATTTATCTGGTTTCAGTTATTAACAATAAATATTATCATTCTATAAGTAAAGAAAAATATTTTGATAAACAAGAATCACCTTTTTTAAATCGTAGATATCCTCATTTCCTAATCTTATTTAAGTTACTTGTCGTGTTGCAATAAAGGTGCGACTTGAACGTATATATTCGTGACTGATATTTATTGATCAGTTTTCAGCAAACCTGGACTGGACCAACATCAATAGGACGTAAAAAACAAACAAACTCGATGACATTTACAATATACTCCTAGTTTAAACAATCAGAAAACGTATTTTCTTCACAACCATATATGTAAAAAGGTCATTACTGACTTTTAAAAATCTGGAAAAATAAGCCATTTCGAACTTTTATTTCCCACCCTGGGCGGGAAGTAAATTACCATGACAGCGGGTGGCAAAAAGTCCTTTCTCGACTGCTGTCATGGCAACAGATTTTCGCCACATTGCATTATTATTAGCTTAACGTTGAAGAACTCCCAAATCAATGTTTCCAATGCTTGTTTAGAATAAAGTGGTTGGGAATAAAATAGTCTACCTCGTATCACGGTGAAAAGTTTGATTCCTATCTAAACTACTGAATCTCTCGACAGTAAAGAAACACTTTCACCTTCAAGTTATAAGGCTATTACTAGATCGATTTTAGACCTCTAAAGTGGCCCATAACGTACTAGTGAGGTAAAAACCACAACACACTAGTTAGATAAAAGTCATGTCACTCACTACTCTATTGTTAGTCGCACCGTCAAGCTATGCTGAATTCGAAATTTGCAGGTTAAGTTTTGCGTCAGTCTGCGTCACATAACAAACAAAACCGAACCTAATAACCTCGGATTTGACATGGACTGACAATACACTTCAGCAGCACTGCCAAACGTATAACTCGGCCTGGCGATCTCGACGGCTGAACTTTTCTCTCGTAGATTATTTGTAATATAACACACTTGTACCATAAATAACTATTATTTAGTTCAGAAAAAGCTAAATCCGCAACATACGAATTCCCATGCTAACTACGAGGCATATTGGCTTCCCTAACGATTTTACAGCAAAATTCCATTTGGGTTTTTAAAGAACTCTACATGATAAGCCAAGTTGCACAGTTACAGCAATTTTATTACCCTAAAAATTAATAGATATTATTAAAAAAAATTAATGCCCTCGGCACCGAAACTAAAAGAAGGTAAAGATAATGAATGAATGATTGATAAGATTTTTAAATTTGAAATAAAAACATTAAGGTGACCTGTCAAACACTAATTTGATAAAATAATGTACACTAAGATTTTTGTCCGTCTCTTAACTAAATGCCCCTTGAATGAAAACACTTACTTTTGTATCCAAATTCTTTTTTCAATCGGCTGTTTTCATCTAGGTTTATCAGTCCCTTGTCATATTTTAACAGTAAATACCTGCTGATCAAGGCCGAATTGATATTTTGATCAAAATTTCGCCAATACATACAAGTATTTTCGAACTGAGTCAACAAAATATGCTCAACTTGCGCCAATTGGATCATCATGTACTGTCCTTTAAAATAACGCAATGGAAGTTTGCTGTAAAATAATTAGGAAAGCCAATATATGAATACCTCGCAATTTGAATCGAATTTAATAAGTTGCGTCCGCCAATGTAGCCCCTTTATGTTATTGTACGTATTTTTCTAATCTAAAACAACCACTGTAAGAAATTCTGTTTAAAAATATGAATTCCAAGTACATAGTCTGAACTGAAAAATACTAATATAATACCCTAGAGCCCTAGACGGTTTTGACAGTTATTAAAATTTATTCGAATCAACGACTTCGTCTTTTGTTTTCAGCGCTTCCTTGATAAATGATTGGCCCACTCTAATAAGTTTAACATACATTTTCGAAACTTTGGGACTGATTATCTCAAAAGTTTCCTCTTTAAGGTCATACTTTTTTGACATCTGCGTACTAAGAAAAATGTGTTCTATCCAAATTCGTGAAGAAAAATAAGGGTTGCAATTTTTAAAAAATGCCGATAACGTCACAGCTCCAAAACAAAACACGATCAAAATATGCCATTGGAGTAAAAAATGGAATTTTAAAAAATAAGGTTGACGTGTCCGAGGATTTTCTGTGAAAACCCTTCTAAAATGTTTTATCGAATTTATTCCAAACTTTACGACCTCACTGTATAAATACTTACGTATCGTGTCTGAGTATTCTGTATAAACTACTAACACACATCTCAGAACTTATCTTCCCTTATTTGTAGCTCGTCATAGGTCATACTAAAAGCACCAGAAAACGTATTTACTTATATAAAATATACAATTCGAACAAAGCCGAATGTTGTGTGATAGTCATTAGATTTCCCCGGTCCCACTTCTCGCCAGATTAAACAGTGTCGATGTGTGCGAAAACTAATATTGTCCTTGTAATGTGTGTGTGTTCTACAAGTAAATCGAGGGTGTGCAAGCTCAAATACAGAGTCATTTAATAGGGGTGAGAAAAGTTAGTGGAGACGCTGGTGCAATGGTTAATAGAATCTGATTATTGCGACGGGGATTGATGCCGAAACGGACTTTCCCAATATGTTTCTAGTAACGAGCTCAGATATCGCATTGTAAATAATACTTTGATTTATTATTGCCAATAACACTGAATATCAGACTATAGTAAATACACAGTTTCTTTTAATACGTTTTGATTTGATTTCGATAGAGTTACTATTTATAAACAACATTATTTTATAATTGACACTGTAATATTTAAACAATCTTGAATTATATGTGATACATAAATTGTGTAGTAAATATACTAGTTCAAGCTTTAACAAATTCTTATTTTAAATGATGAATAATTGTCGGTTTAGGATGTTAATGTTAAGATTAAAGCACGGTTTATTTCCGTAGCAAGAACAATTTATTGCAGCTATAAACTAAACCGAAAGCTAAAATTTAATAGTTAAGCCTGCTCCTAAAAGATCTAATAATTACTCGTTTGTTTATAGTAGAATATATTTGTTTGAAGTTTGATCGAAATATACACAAAAACGAAAAATGTCCTAAAATTACACATTGTGTATATAATTTTGATAGTTTGTAATGGATCAACTGTAATAGAAAAAGCATCACTCCACTATTTAATGCCTGTTACAGTGAGCAATTAGAAAATAATGTAACGAAATCATAATTTTATTTTGTATACGTATGCAGAAGGTCACGTTCAACATAAGGATCTTTATCCAAATTGCGAATGCGGTCCACATTCAAATCCTAGAATTTTTGTTTCATTTTCACTGCAGAGGGTTAACTCTGAATTTTATAAGTTTTGTTTTTATTTGACTTTGCCGAAGTATTACTTTTAACCTCGACTATACTTACAAATTTATAATTTTTGTCGCAACCGTTTAATCAATTGTTACTAACTCAAAAGTGTATGAAAAGTCTCATAAAACTACATAATTTTTCGGAATTATTAGCGTCAGTCTCCTCTGCGAATTCTCATTAGCCCAAGTCGTCGCACATATGGCACGATCATGTCCATAACATAATAACGAACACACTACATTGCAACCACCAGTTGAACAGGTTAATAAATATGTTCGAAAGAACATATGGAAGAAACCGCTCCATGCTAACAGTGTGCCGAAGTGTCGACAGATAAATAGATAAGGTTATAAGATCACGTAAGTATTTAATGTAAAATATTTAAGTAATAAAATATAATAAAAAGGCCACACAGACCTGTTGAAGATTGACTGTACAGTTTATTTAAACCTACAGTTAAAATGCAAACTATCATTAATCTCAATTGAATTGTCGTTTACATAACTATAAAAATATTGTCAAAAACTAGTTTAATCTGCCTATCATAATATGGACTTTCAGGATTTCTTCTTCTTTAAGCTTTTCATCTAGGCTGGCTGATGCACCTACTTTTCGAGTCCTTTCCCAGTTTTCTCTCTGCACCACCCATCCTAGGCCTTTTTTCAGTCTTGTCTTTATTGATCACAATTCCTTAAAAACCCCTAACCACACAAATATTTAACAATTGCTAAATACGTATTTTGACAGCTAAGCTGTAATTTTCAATAGCCTTGGAGAGAAACTAAACACAACTAAATTGGCTGAAGATACGCTCTTAACCAAATCACCTGTGAAAGTCAGCACTCCCACGCATTCTAAATATACGTATACTGTCTGACCCGGAGGGTGCGCTCTAAGCGGCTAATCAGGTGTCAACTTTAATAGAACGTAAAGATCGTGGGGAAAGGGTCCCCCATCTTTGTTCAAACATTTATTATATTTTTTCTTAAAAATGGTCAAACTTTCAAAAAGAATTTAGATGTTTTGTTGAAGGTAACGCCTTTACAATTTTTAGGTCAGTTTCCGTAATACTATGACCCGTTTCGTAAATATGTTGGGCAATACTAGATTTTTCGAATTGGTTGAGTCTAAAATGCTCTTTAAACCGAGTACCAAAATTACAACGTGCTTGCGCAATATATTTAGAATCTTCAACAAAGCCTCTAAATTATTTTTGAATGTTTGGCCACATTTAAGAATAAGGACAATAAACGTTTGAACAAAGATGGCATGGTTCTATAATGCACAGTATCTTGTAGCAGTAAAGTTTGTGGCATTGCCGTTAGATGGCGTTTACTAAAGCAAGTCCAATCGGGAACAAAGTAAGTCTAATTGAAGACGAAGTGTTTATCATTATGTATCAAATTGTTAACATATCTTAATGTTTTTAATAAGACTGAAACAGCCAAACAAAGCACGTATACTGCATTCACCGAACGGAGTCAGTACAGTCTGCAAACCAAATTATAAATATCATCAGTAAGTTGATTACTAATAAAATTCTGATCTGAGAATAAATTAGCCTTTCAAAAACCCGACAAAGATTAAAAATATTGTAACGTTTTGCTCTCCCGAATTTAACTTTAGTCTTGGTAATTCATTTTGGTTCATTAATTTCGGGAAAGCTCAAACGTTTATAAATTTTGTACCTCGAGTTATCTCAGTCAAAGAATAATGTTCCCCAATTCTCAAATGTATACGGTAGGGAAAACACAGTGTAATTACCATTAATATATTGCGGTTAACTAATTTTACAAAATAATCGATAATTGTAATTAAAATAAAATGTATATTAACAAAAATTAACAAATCCTGTTGAGGTCGTGTTGTGCAACCGGTCTAGCAGGTGAACACGGCATGCTGTTTTGTCCGGGATTGAGCCAAGTATGTATCTTGGACCTGTGTAACGGATGTTCCCACAGCGCGGCTTTGTTGATAAGTGCTTTGTTTACATTTTCCGGGCTGCAATTATATGCGGAATTTAAGCAGTTTTAACCGATATCTGTGACTCCTGGAGTGCGTGAGGGTTGGTGCGGTTGGTGTTCTTGCTCTTGGGGGACAGTGCGGTGTTTCTGAGGATGATTGAACCGCGGAACTCTCCAGGTAAAATGTGCCATTTTTTAATCGGGCAACTGCATTTGACAGCTCGGTGCTGCAGCATTCCCAGGTTTGTACTCAAGTCGCTGGTTTCGCATTTTGGGCTGCAGAAAGGCGTCGCTGGGCGTATATGGTTGCCCAAACAGCTAATATAATTACGGCAATGATTTTATTCACGCCGCCCTCGGACAGAACGTACAGACTAATTCCTACAGGATAGGTTTAAGAATTGTAACGTTTCGCCCAGCGCGAATGCGATTTTGTAATTAAAAATTAATTTGGGCGTTCCCCCTTGGCTTGCACCACATTATGAACCGGAGCGCCGCGCCGAGATCGATAAGCGACATCATCGCGAGGAAACGCAGCGACATCCCCGCTCAGCTAATGCAAGAATCCCCGTTCCAACGAAGTGGCTGGAACCGCTGATTACGCCAGCCCTGGGTATAAAAGGAGACATCGAAGCTATAGAGAGAGAATTTTCCTGTACCTGGTTCCTAATCCAATTCTGCTCAGGAGGACCCTTAGGCTCTTCGAGTAGAGTTTCTGCCACTTAGACCGTTTAGTTCGGGAGACCTCTAGGATCATCAACTAGAGATCCTACCAGATAACCCGTACTTGGACTCTCTAGTTCGGGGGGCTTTTAGGCTTATCAACTAGAGGTCCGACCTGATATCCCGTATCTAGACCCTCTAGTTCGGGGGGCCTCTAGGCTCACCAATTAGAGATCCGACCAGATAATCCATACCTAAACCGTCTTGCTCGGGGGACCCGCAGGCTCATCAGCAAGACACCTATAAATAATTTCCCCAGGTCCCATTCGCTCGTCCGACGCCTTAGATACGTGCTGCTAACTCGCACCAATCAAAATACTTAATTAGCCGGCCCTAAAATTGCTAATTATAACCTCGACAACGCAGCACGAGGGCGGCTTAAGATTAGCCTCCGAGGGCCCGGCCTGTATGTGGCCGGAGCGAAAGCAAGACATCCCGACGAGGCTACGTTAATAATTTGGGACGGTGGAATGCCCGGGCTATTTCCCGCTGCATGGTAGTGGCGAACCGCGGTCTAAAAGTCATATTTTCCCCGGCCACCGTCGCCCGCAAGGCCCGAACATAATTCAATTATAGCACCGCTCACCTGCTTTTCCAAAAGCCCTGAGAAAGATAAACCAGCTAAATACACCGGCCGCACGTAATCTCGCTACACGCGGCACACCTGTAGGCCGCGATAAATACAAGTTGCACCAGGAATGCATGTAAGTTAACTTAATATTGCCCGCACTTTCAACAATTTGAAGACATAATTCGTTGTTTACGTACCTCTACATATAAGCTGTTCCAAAAGAAACTAACACGGCCCGATCCCAAGAAGCAAGACGCTCCGTTAAAAGAGTATTATTAATTTTACAAGCATTGTTACATTGGTATTTCTTGTTTTGAATACAATATAATTTACTATGTATCTAGTTAGAATTTATTATGCGTTTAGAAAAGTTATCTTGTATTCTTTCCTGGGTAATTAAGCTTGAGTTTATTACTGGTACTTTGGCATTCTGAGCTTCCTGAGAGCCGGTTTCACCCCGGCGATTGTAGCAGGCATTTTAATTGAGCTAAAATTAAATTAAACTATCCAGAACAGGCTACAGAATAAATTATATTATTCTCATCTCATAGGGTAATAACGTGAAAGTGGGGTTTAGGAATTAACCAGGAATATGTCAGGAGACCGACAGACACAGCCACATGCTGACGCTCAGGTAGGGGAGGTTTCTAGATTGATACACCAGGAGATGCTGTAAAACAGCCACATGCTGACGTTAGGAGAGGGTTTAGGGATAAGGGAAGTCCAAAGACTGAAGTCGGGACTGAACAGGATCAGGACTGGTGGACTCAAAGTAAGTTCAAATGGTTGCGGAGTCTTCTTATATACTCTTCTTGCGGTTTTATCGTAACAGTCGCTTCAGGTATCCTTGAGTGGAGGCGACGCGGGGGTTGATTCTTCGTTACCTCACGCATAGCGGGCTAGAGTTTGCTATCACGGGTTCGAGCGCTGGTTAGATGCAATGCCTGATAACGCCTAAACGAGCAATGCATAAATTACATACATCGTTTAATGTTCATTTTATAAATTTCTGCAGATGCTAGCGTTACAATATTATACTTAATGTATATAAATGCATGCAACATTGATTATGACATTCACATCTTACTGACTTATTCGGTGAATGAAATATATTAATCTAAATTACATCAATTTGCAAAGAGAAAATATATTGTAGTCGATAAGATTCGCATCTATGCTCTCCGACCGAACCGGATTCGAGTCTCGGTGACTACACAAGTACTTCAAAATCTCAAGTTCCCAGGCTACCACGCTAACACCTGCGGTATTCGTTAAGACCTAACAAGAGAACTATTCTTCGATTTCTATGGGCAAGTGTAGCCACCTACCCGGCTTACGAGCAAAGAGGGCTCATAAGACCGCAAATCAGTGGATTTAAACAAACCACTGGCCTAATATAAGAAGAAGAAGCTCTCAGAAGGAATCTGATGAGAAAAGACGCTAGATTAATTATCTACCTACAATAAAACGAAAACACTCAGAGCTCTAATTGTTTCTTATTTCTCAATATATGTGTGTAGTCACCATTTAACTCTACACACTTTTAGACTTTTCTTGGAGCTGTAATATTCCCTTAGAAGAGAAGTATTTTTCCTGTTCAGCAAAATAGCTGCTAACGGCTCTATAAAGTTCTTTGTAAATAAAAAACCGGCAACCTCGTAGGTTTTGCTTTATGTTTCTGACTAAATAATAGTAGCAAGAAATTGTAATTTTTGAATTAAAGTTTGATCAGATTGGACCTCGTGCACTTTTGGCGTAATCAATTAAAACCATGAAACCAACGAAACTGTTTGACCAATATTTCATTTGATACAGGCTTGATCCATTCTCACCATACACTGCCAGCATCCTTTCATATATAATTTTCGGCCTGTGGCCTTCCAAAGTTAAGAATTTTATTATGCTTCACTGCTCTAATGTAACTAAACTCATCTTTAACGACAAACTAATAAGCAAGTATATGCCGTAAATGGATGAAATGTTGAGCAATATCTATTAAAATGCAGTGCATTACGATAAAATAACAATAATATTCATTTATTTTTATAGTTACGTAGACTTTTAATCTGGTGCCCCTCGTAAATATACGATTGCCTCAATAAATTGGATATATGCATGCACCACTTTTTTGGGTCAATGTTTTTTTTTTGCAAATTTTAGTAGAATATCAATATCAGACATCTCATGTGGAGGAGTCACGTCATATTTTTGCCGATAGTTTTTATATCACTACGGTGTTAGTAACTTCAACGATGCAGTGCAATTTTTCACATGAAACAATACTAAAACGCTCCACTTGATACAATTCAATAAATGCAACCGGTTTGCAGAAGAATTAATTTGCATAAAAAATGTAGTTGTTATTATTAATACAATTATAAGCCCATTTGTTAGATTAGGTTTGATATTAAAAAAATAAAGTAACTTACATTAGAACTAAAAATTAAAGAATCCACTGCAATTAACGCACACATGTTTAATTAAAAAGTCATTTGTCTTTTCAGAAAGCTTTCTCTGTATACAAAGAGTCGAATACGACTACTAAATGGGATCGATAACGATAACGTACATAAGCGTGGTATGAATAATAAAAATTTAAAGGATAAAACCAATGTTAGTGTGTTTATCTCGGGAGTAATACAGGGTGTGTATAAATTGGGGAAAGAACTACACGTGACGATATTCGTCATAAAATTCTGAGTCGAAGATCTTTATACGAAAATATTGAACAATACTTCTTCTGTCCTCAGAAACCATTTGAAAGGAATGTAGATTTGACAACTTTGGATCCACAAAGGTGTTTTGTTATATGCATGGTAACCAAGGACATCTGTTATATCGCAATACATGGCGTATTAACTTAACTTTGTTCCAACCTTCATGGCGAAGGTTG
The DNA here is from genome assembly GCA_940337035.1 of Agriotes lineatus. Taxonomy (NCBI): domain Eukaryota; kingdom Metazoa; phylum Arthropoda; class Insecta; order Coleoptera; family Elateridae; genus Agriotes; species Agriotes lineatus. The sequence continues at coordinate 7,397 of CALNHX010003303.1, read as the reverse complement.
GAACAAAGTTAAGTCAAGCTTTGATGTTATCAATACAATGCTACCATAAGTATTTTTTACAATAATAAGTTAACGAAGAAATGTTCAAAATACGCTTTTGAAGCTGAAAAACCATATCTACGAAAACATTATTTTTACAATTCCTCTTTATTCTAATTTGTAGCTCTTTATGTCAACAGATAATAAATTAAAACACTTATTAAAAGACTTAATTTTCAAACTTTGGAGATCCCGTGCAACTCCAGAAAGCATGATTGTCGATTCATAATTATATGACCAACATCACCACGTGTAGTTCTTTCGCCAATTTATACACACCCTGTAGATAAATTAATGTAAGTATTTAGTATGAAAGATGCAAACGATACTGAAAAACTAATTAATTCAGATCTATTTAATACTGCAATATTATTTTTTCATCCACAAATATTTAAATTATTGTAAAATTTAATGCTGATAGCTAAGCCAAGCTTGCCGAAAAACTATGCATTTGTTTTGTTTCCCTTTAAAATGTGCACCTGACTCAAGATTCAAAAGTAATGTGAAAGTGTGACCTTCGCAACTGCTGCAGCTTATTTTGGCAAGGTTGATGTTATTTTAGGAGAATTAGTAAATCCCATACTATTTTCGCTAAGTTGGTTAACTAAATTCGTCACTTATACGTATACTGCATGATGCATTCAGGTATTTATATTTTTGAAGCGGTTGGAGAATTAATCTGACAAGCTTGTGTTACCTACTCACTTTTATTTTAATAAAAATTGGTCTTGCCTGGAATGTTTGCATTGTGATGAACTTACTGAAAATGTTCAAAATAATTTGACAAATTTCGAGTTTGGAATTTCATTTGAAATAAACAATAGCAGCGATAGTAACACAAATACAAATGTTCGCAAAATCAAGTTTGCTACATTTTTAACATGCAGCATTGACTTTCTTTACCAATGAATCTTTCACAATTTATCATTATTTCATATATATATTGCTATGATAGTGGCTTCGAATACAATAATTTACAGCCCCAAAATCCCAATAAAAAAGCTTTGTCATGTGATAGGCATAAAGGAGCTAAACACAGGACATTTGTTGAGCCCCATTAATGACGTAAGCATAAACAAAATATCCCTCGGCTACTTTTGTCATTAGACAAGGGGGCCGGGTGGTGTAGCTTGAACAAGCGTCCACATTCGATCAGTAGAGTTAAGCAACGCACTTTCTGGTCAGAACTTGGATGGGAGTTCCACGGCTGCTTCTCTCGACGCCTCGTGATACGGCTGTCACGGAAATAGTTGGTCCCGGCTCTCATAACAACATCATGATAGTCGTTAGTGGGGTTGGAAGTCCCCATAAATGCACAGCGACGCCTATAATTGGCCTAACGGTTGTTGGCTGAGTGCGAAATAAATAAATAAATTAGACAAGCTTATATAAAATAATATTTAGGTTCTTAAATTCTCTCACGGCAGTTAAAGCACACTATTACGTATGCAGCCTCGCTAATTTTGTGTCAGACAATTTACTTCTTATTAAATCGGATTTCGAGATTCTTCAAACAATAAGAATGTCTACCTTTTATCACTTGCCGGCGAACTTTTTTCTCTACCCTCGTACTCATGTGAGCAATAACGCTGCAGTAGTCAGATGACCGGGCTATGGCGTTTTGCGTTTATTGACTGGTGACTTCAAATCACGAAAAATCACTCTGTTGCAGTAGGAACGGGACAATATTCAGGATAGCAGGAACTCGTCTTGCTCTAGACACTCGAATTCTCCAATCAGCTCTGCAGGTAATATCTTGCACTTGTATTCAACGACTATATGCTCATTTGATTTATTTAATTTTGCATGCAGTACCTTGGACACCAATCGTTGACCTCGCCTTTGTATGTACAAGAAAACGTATTTATGCATGTGCTTTCTTACTTAAGAAATGATTGCAGTTACGTAAAACTGAATAACGCCGTAAAACTTTTAATAAAATATACAATTTTTACAATCAAAGCTGTCACTTAGGTAAACAAATAAAATCTTCGATTGTTTTTCAACTATTTTATTATTTTGGAAGATAACACTTGGGCATTTTGTATTAACAACAGTAAAATAAAAAGTGGCCTCTGATGTGCCCCATTTTTATTTATATACAAAACTATATTTTATTTAACCAATATAGAACAGTTAAATTCATTGGCCGACAAAAATTGGCCTAATTATGTAATGCCCACAATTTTGCCAGCATTATATTTAATATCCACAAACACTACACAAACGGACTGATATTTTATAGACAATTTATGAAATTACATAAAATGCGTAGTCATTATATAAAATGACTGAATTATACAAGTTGCCTGTAACATATACAGAGTGTTGCATAATGGCGCATTAACTCCATGTTGCGCTTTTACGAGGAATTTCCTGAGTAGGAAAAAAATAATTAAACTAATCTTTCTGTTATATTTTTGAAGATATAGCCAGGTATTATTAACCCCAAAACTAGCTGAACTGTTAGTTAAATTATAAAATTATTTATAAGTATTTATATTCGTATTATTATCTTGAAGTATGTAATGTTTTTCTATTCTAATATTGAACATTTAAGAAATTAATAATTAAACGTTGGACTCCCATATCTTTAAAAATATAACAATTTTTTTTAAATTATTTTTTTCTACTCAGGAAGTGTTCCTTAATAGCGTAACATGGAGTTAATGGGCCATTTTTGCAGCACTCTGTATACAGACTGCATCAAAACTAATGTCCAGTGCTTATTACCTTATTAGTTTTTAATTACTTTCCGAATTAAAAATGATTCGCAGAAGAGTTGCTTGATGCTGTATAGTACATTATGGAATCATCTTGACATTTTCATTTATAAGATGCAAAAAGATTTCTTCATTCTTAGAACAAGCACATTTTCTCTTTGTGACTATCTATTTGCATAAGAAACTTACTATAATCAAGCCATGGCATCAAATTTACTGAAACCTTGATGCAGAACAGTAAGTCATGTAGAGAAGACAAACGTTGCTTTAAAAGTGTAAACTAGAAAATTATAATAGTAATGCAATACTTTTTAGACATTCTGTATAAACAGCAAAAGAGACAACACAATTCCACAAAACCGTAAACAATGTTAGTCCTGAAACCCAAGACTGTGTCGCTTGGCATCTTTCCTGCTAAACTGAATTCCTAACTCCAAAATCAGTACTGTTACAGCAAAAATAGAATATCAGCTGTGCAGTGTTTAAAAAAGCATTTGCAAAGTTACAACAATAAGTGAGTAAGCAATACATTGCTTTGTTTGTTTTGAGTTATTTCGTTTAGTACGGTGGACTGAGTGACTAATACTAAGTAAAATTAAAGTAAATACTTTGGGATTAGTGAAACACATTTATCGAATTTAGTTGTTTATCAAAAGTGTTCACTTGATTTCGATAATCCAATTCTAATAATCGCTTGAGGTTTCTACAGACTGTGTGAATTTCTATGAAGCACAATGCATATTTTTAAAAGTCCTATTTCTAGAAGAGTTTTCAAAGATGATTCTGTTTATTTATTCATCGGTGGTGTGTTTCGTCACAGTGACTCGCTCACATACTTAGACGTCTCGTCAATGCTGAGTCATATCACTGCTTCTGCACGTTTATTAAAATATAAATATGGATTAAATATTACCAATAACGGGCAAACGAAGAAGAGCTGCCATAAATATTGACCAAACATTAGTGGAATTTACAGGCACGTCACGAAATCGTATAGTTACATTAAATTATCGTGAGAAAAAACCGCAAGCAGATGCACCTGTAGGCCAAATCCACTGATACAAATTATACGCATCACTTCCTTTAAGCTACTGAAACATATAAATATTTGTGTGTTCAAAGCTATAAAAATGGGAATTATTAGTAAAGGATTATCGGCAGCCCTAAAAATGATTTAACTCTAATTTTAGTTTTTAAATAATCCTCGAAGAAAATAATCTAACATTTAAAAAAATTGATGACCTATCCTTCGAATAGTTGAAAAACAAAAACTTCATAGCATTTTGTATTACATTATGATCGAAAACTTTTACCCTCTAGCGGGCTGTGGAATTATTTTGTCAAAAAATTTTGTTGAAAATCGTACGACACTCATTAATGACCAATAGAAAAATTAGTTCACGAGCCGTATCCTAGACAACTAAAAAATTTCTTGGAAATTTTTTGTAGGTAGACATTACTTCTTTTTAGGGTTTGTGTCGTTACGATTTTCTTACCGAATCTCCATTCGAGCATTAATTCATATCCGTAAATTATTTTTCGTGCATTCAACAACCTCCTAATTTGCCCTCGCGTCCCGCTCGGGCAAATTAATACGACGTTGTTGGAACGCACTCAAAAAAAATTCCGGAAGGAATTAATGCTCTTATGAGATTATATGTGAAAATCGTACGACACTCATTAATGACCAATAGAAAAATTAGTTCACGAGCCGTATCCAAGACAACAAAAAAATTTCTTGGAAATTTTTTGTAGGTAGACATTACTTCTTTTTAGGGTTTGTGTCGTTACGATTTTCTTACCGAATCTCAATTCGAGCATTAATTCACATCCGTAAATTATTTTTCGTGCATTCAACAATGTCCTAATTTGCCCTCGCGTCCCGCTCGGGCAAATTAATACGACTTTGTTGGAACGCACTCAAAAAAATTTCCGGAAAGAATTAATGCTCTTATGAGATTATATGTGACAATCGTGCTAGTAAGTCACATTGGCATTTTATATCTGTCAGTTTAAGGTTATTTCAGGAATGATATTTTAACAAATACCAACATTTTTGTTGAATACATAAAAATGTTAGTAACAAAAACAACTACAGCTGTTCAAAATGATTTCCTGCATCTTCCATACACAGCACCACCTAGTGTTCAGTATTAAACATCCTGTAAAAGGTAAGTTTATCTGTCAAAGTTGTATAGGTTATATTATTAAGTACCTTTACTCATCACTAACAACATAATTTTTTTTTAAATCCACAGCCCTCTAGAGGTTAAAAGTTTTCGATCATACGGTATTACATTAGTGAGTAAATTGGTCTTTTAATATGTTGACACACATCTTAATAAAAAATTGACACGATTTAAAATATTGCCAGGGCAATGTGACAAAGTGCCGTGTATTTTGCGGCTACAGTAAAAATCCCAAATGCAGTTTTTAATGAGAACAAAATGCTCTTTATCAGTTAAAAATTATTTAGTTTGCACACAGTGCTCTGGGTTTTGAAGTAGATTAAATGGGTCTCTTTGTTTTTGGTCTGTATGAAATATTATATAGGTATTCTATATATTTCAGTTTCAGTTTAGTGTAGCTCTACCCCAGCAATTAATGTAGAGCAAAGCTAATTCAGTCAATAAGCGATGCAAAACCAGTTCAGTACTAGCAAATGCTTTAGTTCAGCGCAGATCACTATAGTAGTCCTGTTTTTGTTTTTTAAATATTTTCCGGGGTAATATAATAAGTTAATAAGTAAAGTCTACATATTACCCTTTTGTTGTGACGTCAGAAATAACAAAACATAGCGTTTAAAACGTATGTCTTATATTGCATTGAAATTCAAAAAGATCATTTAGATCGCAGGTAGTAGACTTTAGAAAGAATTTGACATATACCTAACCTTAAATGTAAGGTATGCTCTAAATAGGACATTATTCAAACCAAGACTTTCTTGACCTATGGAATCCCACGTTTCTCTTCTTCGAAGAAGTCCCGAACGCTTAAAATAAGATTTTAGGCTTGATCGCTTGCTTATTATTGCGCGTTATTTTACTGTCTTTGTGGACAAATGTCACATTGACAGTACTATAACGCAAGCCATACTTAAAGGGGACCTGACCAAAAACTGCATATTTTTTGTTTAGTCCAGTTCCTTATAGTTAATAAAGAGAGAAAATTGTTACGTCACACCAAAAGGGTAATGTGTAACCTTAGTATGCCTATTATCGATGATTTCTTGCTAAATATTATAAGTTATAATCCCAAGGCTGGAAACACAACGAGTCCTTAGGACAAGTTGTATTTTCATGCATTGGGATTATAACGAAATCATATTCTTACAAAATTATAGATTATTAGACATACTACGAATTATATTTAGGAAGAGAAGAATATAATGATTTAAAATATATGGAAGAGGAAGTGCAATACTATTCTATTACTTGAGTATCGATGCTAATGATCAATGTTTGTCCGAAATACACTTTTTCTAGCCTTTTATGCTTAAAACGAACGACCTAACCTCGAAAAATGAGCTGACATTTCTAAATTAGTTCATTTGACACGCGAAACAAAATCAAGTTAGCTCGTGCTAAATCGAAAATCGCGAGTCACTATATTGTCAGTATGGTAAAGGGGCCTATTGCCAATGTCTTAAATTTAAGAGATGAAGATTGGCTCAACATTTAAGGAATTATATTCTCACCGCAATATTGCAGAGCTGCAATGCAAATACATTCAATCACGTGGTAAATCATTGACGGGGCCAACAAACTTCCAGACTATTTAAACTGCTAAAGAAGCGGCACAATAAATGTATGCAAACCAAATTATTTATTATATTCATCTACCGTAAATTTTCAAATTTGTAGTAATATAGGCTACACAAATAAATCGGTGTTATATCTGTAATTAAATCAAGGATTCGTTAGTTGTTGTAGCAGAATATTTTTCTGTGGTTGGAGGCCATGTTAATCTGTAGCATTTCTTCTTCTTTATTCGTCATTATAATAATGCAATTTTGATGAATGGAGGCAAGAAAAGTCTAATAGTTCACTGTAAAGTTTAAAACCGCTGCAACGAACTTACCATATAAACAGTATTTCCCTGCAATTGTTTTACGAAATTTCCAAACATTCTGTTTGTTATGCTGGCCACCCGGTGTCGTTACAAAAAACTTACAAAAACATTTGCTTCCATCTCTTTGTAGTAAATACACTGCGTTGCGCGGCAACCATGCTTTAGATTTGTCTCAGGTAAAAATCAGATCTAAGCGCCAACAATACAATCAGAAACTCACTGAACGCTGTAATAACTTTATAAGACTGCATTGAACGATTTTAGACTTGAACGATTGAACACATTTTGGCCTCAATCCTATTTTCTAGTGATTTGCTCTATTTAATATTTCTACACACATAAACTGTCGGCTTTGGTAGCAAATAAAGCCTTTGTGCGCAAAAGGACCACGGACGGCGGTTAAGTCGTTCAATAAAGCAAAATATTGCAGGCATTTTTTAGTATTTACTTACGTGTTAACTGTGTTAACCATCTAAATGCGTTTAAAAAATTGAGATTATTACTGTTACTGAAGATTTATTCAGAGAACAAAATGTTAACTACCTATTAATTATATGTTTTGCC